>JAUZST010042083.1:0-26517 GCA_034779995.1 Parotocinclus haroldoi
GCTCGTGCAGCTTTACGCTGTCTGTTCAAAACAACTTCGACAGCAGGACTTCGTTATGTCACGTGATGGCCGAATCTGGTACTCAGATTACGTAACTGCTTCAACGGTGCAGCAAACAGGTTACAGTGGTGCTTAAATATTGTAAAGTCTTTACTTAATTTATTATAATTCTGCATAGCTAGGAAGCCCAAAACACAAAATGACCCAGTATTTCAAATGTATGCGAACCTCTAGATTAGCAATTTGAAGGAACAATTACAGTCAGATGTTTTAAAACACAACATAGCAAAGCACTCATTTTACTGGCCCTTCTGCACCCTCACCTATGGTCTTTGGGTAATGACCGAAAAAATGAGATCGTTAGGTTTCTAAGTCTACTCTGTGTTATTGGGTGATTGGAGCTCAGTGATCAAGAAAGAGCTTGGAGTAGTGAGTGAGTAAACTTGATTTATCCCCAAAGAGGCAATTCATATTGGGCACAACAACAAACAAACATATAAAACATAAAATAACAATCACAAGCAATGAGTCCCATTACCAAGCACTGATAGAACTGCTGCACTTGACTATTTAAATACTTAAGTGTGTAGAAGTGTCATGAACAAAATATATTTCTAATAAATTTCTAATACTCATCTGTCTGGAAAAGATTACAAAACCATTACAAAAAAATGTAAATACATTATTTGTTTACTGGTTGTCCAGAACGAATGAATGAATGAAAGCAAAATAGAGCTATAACAAATATGATGGATATGATGTTAGATGTCAGTTAAAATAAATGTATGTATGACAAATGACAGTGAAATTAATAATGATCCAAGGATTATATCTTGCACCAAATAGTTTAATATTATGTTTAATCTTATATTTGGAATTAAACTTCATTTACCAATATATAAGTACCCTAAAACATATACACAGTTTTTGCAATAATGCAGACTTTGCCCCACTCTCTTTCTCTGTCTCTCTGAAAAAACCCCACTACCATAACAGTTTCATAAGTGTATTCTTCTTTAGATTCATGATTATTAGGAATAGATTGTGTTGCTGATGTTTTAAAGCACTTTTGTAAGTAAATACCATAAATGTAAATTTAAAATAAAACATTTAAAAATACTTAGAAACATCTTATATTGTCAGATATTAGGCTGTACAGAGATGCCTCTGTATACTATATATTAATTAATTAAGGCTCACTCAAATTCACAAGGGCAAAAGTATACCAATTAGTGGTCTATACTAGCAGTTTCTTTAGTGTGTATGTTTATAGATATGGTTGCTTATATTATAATCAGAGTAAGATTTGATTATATATATTAGACACATTATATTATTATCTATTATTATACCGTTTACTAATCAGTATTATTTTGTACACGTTTACATTCCAAACAGTTGATTTTGTCAGGTTTATCAACAAGTCACAATGTTAATATGTTTTCCTTCTTTATATTTCCCTCTTGGCACTATCAAATTAAATAATTAGAAAGCATATTTTTGGAATGAATGCTCAGGTGGGCGTGACTTCATTCATTCATACAGGAGTTTTGCAGCACAGCCCTGGCAAAGATACATCATTTTACTGCTTTCACCTTGAGCTCAAAGTAAATCACAAGAGTAGATCAATCCAGCTGCCTGAAGGATGCTTTTATGATTTATGAAACCATAAATCTTTTTTGGAATTGCACGAGGTTTCCTCAATCCAAATTCTGGACTTTTCACTTACCCGAAGTCAGAAATGTTCCTTTACTGCATGGCATAGGTTCAGATTGTCATGAAATGGAAGGTCTTGTTCATTTATTGCCATTAACACACCCTGTTGTAAAATTGTCTGTTTTATGTGTACTAAAGGAATGTTATATGAAAGAACGATCTGTGAGTGACTTGCTGATCTGCTGCTGTTTACCTCGAGTTCACCAACATGACACGTAAAGACTGGTACTTGTGTACTCAGGCTCTGTCATGCATCGTCTTCGTGCCAAAATATTTGCCACAATCTGTGTACCTTCAGCATACTGAGGAGTTGTTTTTTCAAGTCACCTCTCTTAAATAGGCTTGGTGGCTGAGGAGGTCACTGACTTAGGATCAAAGGAGCATGCTCGACATCTCCAGCTGGGTCAATACACCAGAGTTAAAAGAATACTCCAACATTTATATCAGGAGGTAAAACAAACTTAAACCCTATTTACATTGGATTTATTCACCAGGAAGCCACCTGTAGATGAATTTTTACATGTCTGTTGAATAAAAAATCTTGCAATTTAATTTCCTATGAAATCTCCACAGGATAAGTACTTGTTTTTTGTGGATCGTGCTATGTATGTGTAGGTTTGAATCACACATAAATGACTAATACAACCAGCGGCTGTTTTCAGAAACTAAATTATATATAATTATATGTAGTGTATTGAATTATACCATCCTGGCAATTAAAACATTTTACTTTTAGCATAACAACAAACCGTAATGTTATAATTTATTTTTAATAATATATTCTCATTCTGTTGATGTTTTTCTCAGGCATCAATCACATTTTTCACACATGGTCTAGACCTAAACCTGCATGGGGAAACTTTCTTGTAATTGTTTATTTCCTAAAAAGATGCCATTTTGGGCTATTTTGGGCCAAGATTGTAAAGCAATGCTTTAGACATCATGACCTGTATAATATCTCTTATAATCAGCCGATGACATGTGGATTTATTTTATCTCTCCTCCCCTCATTGCTCTCCAGGTGATGAGAGAATGAATTTCCAGATAAAAAACATCTCACAGAGTAAATCCTGTAAAAGTGGATATTATGCCAGGACATGGTGTATCCTTAATCCCAACTGGAAAGGAATTAACAGCTTTTCCAATACACACAAAACTGACTTTGATCCAGGCAGCAGACAGCTTTTTTATTCGCTTTCAATACATTATTAACATTATAACACCTGAGATTCCTTATACACAGTAAACTGATACCTTTTTCCTCGACCACCTTAGAACTAGTTAAATTCTGTTCTTTATGCATCTTAAGGAGAACATTTGTCTCCTTTCTTGTTGTTTGCTTTGTGCTCGACGCTCATAATGCCTTATACTATGTAGATTTTATGGGAGTCTGGGAATTTTCTTGGAATTAATTAATTAAATTGACATTATTCCTTTAAGCCTTTAAACTTTTTAAAATTGTTAAATAATAATATTAATTTAATAAAAAATAGAATATTTGTAATATTTAGTTGTAATGTTTATTTTTGTTTGTGTAAGGTAGTTGTAGCTATCGAGGAGTATGTCCTGGTTTTTGTCACATTACAATATCCATACAATGTAAAATGGCCGCTCTGGTGGTTTGGTGAAAAGAGCTAGCTGCTGGAAACAGCAGTTCATAAGGGTATGGATTGGACTTATGGTGGTGCTTGCAACGAACCCTGTGCTGGACTGCCTTCCTAGGGTTCATCTCTGCCTGCACCTAGTGAATTCCAGACCGAGATACATACACCTGTGAAATGTAGACTGTGGTAGATTTGTGTCCTGTTGAGGGTACATGCTGGTCTTTACCCTGTGTATTCTGGGATAGGAGATTAACTCTATATAGTGTTGGAAAAATATAGTGTTACATTGTTTTACAGCAAAGCACATGAATGAGGCATGTTGAGGACACCTAATGCACTTCACTTGTAATAATATCATTTTATTTATAATTGCCGCTTTATTTTGTTTTATTCAGTAAGAAGGTGCAGTTTGAATTACAATACATTTGGTTGGAAGGAAAGGATAAGTAGTGTGTGAACGAGCAGGGGACAATGTTCTTATCTACAAAAGTGGGGCCCTGTTTAAAAATTGAGAAATACTGACCTAGAGCCAGACCTGCTCAGTCCAAAATAGAGATGTAGAATGGGAACTTCTAGACAGGCCCTATACCTGGCAGGCCAAACACAATGTTGTGTACACTGCATAAAAATACTTTACATAAATAAAGGTAGAGGAAATAGCATACAGAAATACCTTTGTGAACATAAAACTCATAAGTTGCAGTTTTTGTTTAAATAGTTGTGTCTTTCAAATATAAAGACAGCACTGAGTCGCCTTTAGACTTCCATTCGAAGTTTATTCTATTGATGTGCAGGGAAATTAGTCATAAGTGTTGCCCAATGCAATCAAGGTTATGTTACAGATGCTGTATATAGCTGACATTAAAGCACCTGAGTATTCCTTTGAGCATGTGTCTTTATATTCCATTCAAAGACTGATCTTTATCTGGAAGTCGATCAGTGACTGTATGTAACTTAGCAGTCATGACCTCAGCCTGCTTGTTTTTTTTACACAGTATCCATTGTATCCCTGTTGGCACCAGTTATGACAGTACAGCAACATGCCTTTCAGACTTGTCCCCACCTGGGTGAAATCCTTACGCTGACACTTCAGAGAAACAGCGAGAGATGTTGCAGAGGAAGGCGTGGAGAACAGGACAGGAGAGGGCAGCTGCGATTTCAGCGAGGCTGCTCCCCGAGGGTCTGAGATTGGGCAGCGAGCCTGATATCTGCAGCAATGAGATGACATTAGGGCTGTATCTGGTATCATACAAACCTTCAGCAATATATATGTAAGTGTGTGTGTGTGTGTGTGTGTGTGTGTGTGTGCTGGGAAACCTGTTGCAGCAGGTCTTTCTCCCATGGCAGTGTGACTCCTGCAGCCTGGCTCTGAGCCAGAGGGAGAGATATCTGTTAACACTATTTCAGCTGAAACTTCACCGCAAACACAGTTCCAGAACTCAAGAGGAACAGGAGGCCTTCGACAGCAGCTTTAAGGGGGCGTCTAGGTTTGTGCGAGTGCATGTGAGTGAGGCGTTTATTATGGGATGAAATGCGTGGAAGTCTGAATGGAGGAAAATTCTTGGAGGGCACACAGTGGAAGTAAGGTGAGTGATGGCAGGTTTTTTTAGTTGCATGATATGGGGAGAAGCTACTGATGCAATTCAATATTTACAGCACATTTCAAAAGGTGTGACAATGAATCACATTCTACTGACTCACTGATGTCAGTGTTAAATTGCAAAAATGTTTTCTAGGTTTAGTACTTATCTTAAGCATTAATTATTATTAAAACAAGTTCACCCATGGTCTAGCTTAACAGGTTACATTAAATTATTTAATGATTAAAAATTAAAATTTGTTATTGATTACATTTATTGATGAACTTTATTATACTCCCATTGCACTGGTTTATTTTCTAACAACAATATTTTTACAATAGTGAACAAAAACTAATAACATTGACTCATGAGGATGCATTTTTTGCTCAGTTTGAACTGGAACTGCGAGCTCAGTGGGTAAGGTATGAAACTTTAACCAGAAGGTTCAGGATTTAAATCCCAGCTCTGGTAGGCTTGTAATGCTGGACTCTTGTACAAGGCCCTTAATGAACAATTGCTAAAATTGTAATACTTTGTCAATATTACAATAAACCCTAAAATGATTGGATTACTCCTATAATATGACTATGCGGAAGATTTTCAAAATTTCACAAAACAAACCACAACTTTTTTAAGCACTTTTTGATTGAATGGTTCTAGACTATTAATCAGTTCAAATCCAAACTCCACTAAAGGTTCCAATTTAGGACCCTTGAGCAGAATCCCTAATCTGTGACTGCACAGCTCATTTGAAAGATGCATTGGATACAGTTTGTAAGTGGAATGTAATCCGATGTACTGGAAAATGCAGTGCATCTGTAAATGCAACAATATCATCTCTGCTGTGGCTCATTTACATTAGGAATGATTAAGCTGCAGCAGAGAATTATTTTGTAACAACATTTTCTAATCACTTAGCTTAGCCAACATCCCGGACTCTTCCTTGCATCCATTTACAATTTGTTTTGGATGTTCACCCCATTCCATTTGGGTTTAATTTTGACACCCTGGTGTCCTTCCTCTGCTCAAAAACATCCTGGTAGGTGAGTTGGCTCACTGTGTGAGTATGAATGGGCATGCAATGAACTAAAATGGAGTGGCACTCCAAACGTTCCTGTTCTGGAGGTGAGTTGACAGGATGCAGGTGAGCCTGAACTCTGAATGAGTCACTATTCCATTGCAGGATTGGCTAAGCTTTTCTGTTGTGCACTGTCAATCGTGACTGTGCGATCCATGGCCAGATGGGAAGAAACTACTGGGGCCAAACCTGGATTACAGCAGTTGTAGGGTAGTACATTTCAGCAGTGCCATCTGAGAACTCTTGAAATGAAATAAAGTTACAATTTATTACTCCAACGTAAAATCACTGTCCTTTAAAATAGGGATGTTTTGGTTTACAGTCTAAAATCAAAACTCACCAAAACATTTTGCAGTTTTTTTTATAATTGAAGGTGATCCACTTGAGTATCTTCAGCTGTTTAGATAATGGTTACAGGTTATCCTCAAGTATTTGACTAATTTCATAGTTTCTACAGAAAAAAAGGTGATTTGCCACCACCATGCTTCACAGTTTTGGTGTATTTTCTGTGGTGTATTATTAGTGGGCTTTTTGCCAAACATAGTGCATGGAAATCTGTCTAATACTTTCGGTATTGGTCTTGTCTGGATATTAATCCATTCGCCACATAAAAAAGCACAGACTTAAAACAGGCTTCTTTCCAGGTTTGTGTAAAGCTCAAGAGATTCTTGTCACAGACTCACCAAGCTCGTCCATAAAGATTTATATCTCTTTCTACTGGACACTTCCCTGATTTTTATCTGGGTATAATTAGCTTAATCATTCAGTTTGGAGGGACTGTCTCTGAAATCTTTCCACAGTTTTGTCCAGGAGTCTTTTGAATGAATTCCTCAGAGAACAGTTGCTGAATTAAATAAATACACTACAACTGTTGCCATGTGGGAATCAGTCCTGGTGTTTGGTCTATAAGGTGATTGGTTAAAGGTGAGCATGTTTATAATGATTACAATAATAATACAATTATAATGATTACTCTAAAAGTGTTGACCTATACAAACCAGATAATTTCCTAATTTTGTTCAATTATTATACTATTTTAATCATTTAACCTTAATGTTTTAGGTTATATGTAATGGCACTAAAGGGTAAAGTTTTTAACTGTATGATTTATAGATTTATATATGAAAAAACGTAAGCTGAATAAAATGGACAGTAAAATATTTTTGCACACAGCCAATAATTTCAGAATAAAATAAGTCCAGAAAACCTAACTAAAATCCATTATAGCCAAATGATGGGCAAAAGCCATATTCATTACACAAAGTGACTTCTACATGGTCCATTTAAGAAGTGGATACAAGTACATATTTGTGTAGACAGTAGAGGAAATCAATAGGCCAAAGAATTGTGTTACTTAAAATTTGCATACCACTTATATGTTTATATCCTGGCCTCAGAAACAATGTGTAGAAAGTACCAGAGAATGCTAGCTGTATTTTATTCTTTATTTTTAATTAAATGTTTTTTTTTTTTTTACGTTTTACAGGCACCTGATGTGGTGGCATAATATGATTATAATATCATAATGATTATAATAATATTATATAATCATATGTTTTAGGCTGTAGCTCATTTTATTGATCCAAAACTTGAGCACAAATAAAATAATTTGTAAAAAACAGGTCACATCACAATTATTCTAATCCACAGCTGCTTTTTCCCCGTAATCAAATAAATTACTTTGACACTTATTGTCAGATATGTTCCTCTTTAACTCATTTGAGTTGTACAAGAGTTTTTGTGGTGTTTACATAATGTTTTATCCTAAACAAACCTTAAGAATCCCTTGATGGGTCTATGCGTGCAGTCCTTGGTTTCTGAACTACATACCTTTCCTGTTAGTTTGACTTTGGTATAATAATTTATAATACTTAATGATAGGCTTTAAGGCAAGTAACTGAATAAGCCTGGAGTTAATGGGTTACATCAGAGTTCTACACAAATGCTAGATGATTTGTGATGGACATTTAGCAATTGAAAATAGTCTAGAGCTGTCTATTAGGACTGTGTGGAATGAAAGCACTAATTCTTGCCTTGGTATACTGTGTGATATGTTCTCCCTGTTTGTGTGTGTAGGTTTTCTGTGAGAACTGTTTTCTTCTCAGCTTCCAAAATCATCTACAACTATCTAGCTACTCACAATTGTCTTTAGGTGTGAGTGAATATTAATGAGTGTATATGCTTATATGGAATTGTTCAGCCCAGTGTTCATGAGATACACGTATGTATTTATCTTCTCTGTTTTAATCCTGCTTATACTGAAATCAGATTTGCAGTCCATTGTAGAGCCTGGTAGGGTTTACTGCTGCAGAGCCAGGGGGTGATCCTCTCCCTCAGACAGAGCTATTGGGATTCTGATTGGCACTGTTGGGATTCAGACGCAAGTCTCTGTGGTGGTAATGAACTATAGATGAATATTCAGGTACCAACTTTAAATATATACTTGTACATGCAGGAAATATCACCAAAAGGATTTATTTTATATCCACATGAATGTGCAGCTTAATGTCTGCATTACATTCTGTGAAACTGGACATTATCCCCAAATAGAACATCCCCTAATTTTTGTGGGCAGTGTAATAAATTAGTTTGCAGATAGTGTTTTATTGTAAACAATAATAGTAATTAAAATAAATATGAAAATGTTAGGATATACTGTACTGTTTTCTTAAAATTGTCCTTTCAAAACTGAGATTCTCTTTTTTGTCAGCAGATTTCAGAAGGTTTCATTACCGTCCGTCCCCATTACTCAGTTATAGTGGTCAGGACCACCACAGACAAGATTTGGGTGGTAGATCAACAGCATTGCAGCGACACTGACATGATGTTGGTGTGTTTGTGTGTGTTGCACTGTTATAAGTTTGGAGTTTTAAACCACCTCAGTGTCACTGCTGGGCTGAAAATTGTGGCACCAGCCAAAGATGTCCAGTCACCAGCATCCAGTAGGCAGCGTCCTGTGCGCACTGATGAAGGATTAGAGTATTAGAGTAAAGTCCAACTAAGAAAAAGTTAGGACAGTATGGAAAATGCATATAAAACATTTACTTTGACTTTTATTTTATTGCAGACAGCATCCTGAGATATTTCATATTTTGTCTGGTCAACTTTTGACCAATTGTCAATAAATTGTGAATGGTCACTAAGCATCCATTCCTGCATTCCAGGCCTTCATCACACTCCAAAAAAGTAGATATGATAAACCATTTTCACTTTGTTTGGCACATATGATACCAAGCGAATGTTATTTTTGCCCCATTTTTCTGGCAAACAACAACATGGGGTTGTTGTTGTTGCTGATATCAGTCTGGATTGTCCTTTCTAACTTCGTTCCAGATCCAAAGACCTGGAACACTGATGAATCTGACCACAATACACTTTCCACCTTGTGATGGTGCATCCTAGTTGCTGCCAAGCCCAGAGAAGTCAATGCTGCTTCTGGAGATAATTAACATGGTGCTTCTATTTTGCACAGTCAAGCTTTAAGTGGTATTTGTGAATGTAAATTCATATTTTAGTGCCCCTGTGGTTATATCAATTATTGATGAATGACGGTTATTGATGCAGTACCATCTGCGGGATCTGAAGGCTGAAAGGGATTCATGCATCGTTTAATGATACTATGTAATGTAGGGCAAACCCTGCTCGACCCTGATTTTGTACCAGATCATGATTACAATCACCTGGTGACATTTCCTTTTTGAAATAACATAATTATTTCATTTTTAAAAATTGATTACTACTTCTAAATTGCCACTGTCACAATTTTTTAAAATCTTTTGCAGGCCTGAAATAAAGGAATGGATGTTTATTAACAAATGCAATGAAGCTGACAAGACAAAACATGAAATATCTGCGGTTCATACGGTCAAATCAAATGTAAAAAAACAACGTGTTTTTATAATCATTTTCCATACTGTCTCACCTTTCTCTGATTTGGGATGGTATCAAACAAACAGGCTTTGATTGGTTGGAACCTAAATGGTGCAAACATATACTAACACTTTAAAATAAATCGCTAACACAAAGACTATGCTATTGCCTGAAAAAATTTCTTAGGATATCAGAAGAGTATTTTCACAATTAAAGGGCAGCAATCATGTTGGAGATAATTATGGTGTTTATATGACAGAGAGAGTTTTTAACAGACAAACCAAGGAGAAATAAGATGCCTTTGGTGCTGTTCATGGGGGAAACCACTAACGAGCATTACTTACAACCACAATTCAGACAAGGGAGTAAGAAAAAAAATCTAGTTAATGACATGACGAATGAAAGGGTAAAAGAGAGACACAGTCCATTTGAACTGTCAATCAAAAGAAATCTGCAGGATGTAGCTGCTTTGACGCAAATGAAAGAAGCAGGAAAATGGTGAGGTAAATGTCATTGGACTTTATACTCAGGTTAATGTATAGTTGTATGCACCAACTGATTACTGCTGGTAAAAGTAGTCATCCATTATCTACAGGGAGAATAGGAAACTATAAATGTAACACTTTACAAGCCCTAAATTATGTAAAATGTAAAAAAGTAGGCAAGTTGTTTAAACTCATATTCATATGTAATACAGTTTATTAATTAATTAGTTTTATTTGCAAAAGAACATTCTCTGCTTGATAGCTGGGGATATGCCTAATATTAGCAGTAAGCAATAAATAGACAAGGCATATCACATACCTTTAAAATTGCTTTTGTATGGGGTTACGTGCATTTCAGCAACATCATTTTCAACCTCAAACATATGTGTTGATGGGAAACCAGATTTCTAATTACAATCTGCGAGGGATGTTGTTTCCTGTCCTGCTGTGTAGTGCAAGCTTTGCTATATTTAAAACCAAATAGCTTATAAATAAAATATTTCACAGAGACAGAGAGTCACTATATAATACTTCATATCATTTTTTAAATTTAAATTTAAATTATTATTTATGTCTTTTTGAAATAATATTTTATAATCCATCCAGAAACTCTGGGTGCAAGGGTAGAAACATCCCTAGGCGGAGCACCAATCCATCGAAGTGCGCACGCACACGGTCATGCACACAGGGCCACTTAAGAGACGCAGATTAACCTAACAGTCATGTCTTTGGACTGTGGGAGGAAACTGGAGTACTCAGAGTAAACCCACACAGCCCCTGGGAGGACATGCAGACTCCACACAGAAAGGAACCAGGACTCTCCACCCTGGGCTTGAACCTTCTTTCTGTGAGGCAGCGGTTCTACCCACCGAGCCACTGATATAAAAATAATAATAAATAATAGTCGTTTTCTTGTACTGTTAGATTTGAGTTCTATCCTGACCACTGCCTGTGTGAAGTTTGCATATTTTCTCTGGGTATTTTGGTTTCCTCCCATATCCCAAAGACACTGGACAGTCAATTGGCATTTCTAAAAGTTTCCCTGTGTATATGTGTACATGTACCTGTCCAGGGTTGGGTTCCTCCTTGAACAATGTATGTCAAGACATTTCACATTCTGAATAATCACATTTTGCTTGTTTGTATGTGATATATAATTAGTTCATAAAAAAACACTACATAGACATTGGTTAAACCAGAACAGAATTTATTTCTGTGTAATAATTCAGTAAACAACTCAGAAACATGCCAGGCAGGTTGTTAAACTGCACAGTTACCCTGGACTCTGTGTTTATGACAGAATCTGCTGTCACACAATAATGAACATAGCTGAAAAAGGAAGTCGGTGTCCTATATCCTTTACAGTTCCGTTTACTATTGGCTACTAACTTGTAAAATGTAGGAATAAAAATTTAAAGACCATTTTAAATACAACCCAAAGTGATCAAGTAACAACTGTAGAAAAAACATCATATAGTAGCATAAAAGCATTATTTTAAGCATTTACTGCATTATATAGACTAATTTTTACAGACCGTATATTATATATACAGTACTGTACAAAAGTCTTAGGCCACACTTAGTGTTTTGGTATCATGACAAAATAAAACATATTTTTGACAGTTGTGCTCAAAACTCTATACTATTTTCCATGGATATTTCTAAACTTTAGCATGTCCCAACCTTTTTACCCCTCTCCACTTCAAAAAGTGGTTTCTTGGCAGTTACCCTTCCAATAAGCCCATTCCTGAAGAAGCTTATTTGGACTGTAGAAGGGTCTACTTGGCATCCCAACGAAGCTGCCAGATTGTTCAAGTGTAAGGGGAGATCACACTAAATATTTGCCACTGTAATCTATAGAAGCTGCCTTTTCTCAAAATTTCTTTTCAGATTTGAAAACTTCCTACAAATTTCCTGTATTTTCTGATTGTATTCTAATAAAGAGGCGGAGATATAATTATAGACGATCATCATACCATTCTTATGCAGGAGTGATTGATTGCGTTTGAGGGAGGAGAGGCAAATGAAACAATCATTCCTGGTGTTACAATGGCTGTCCAGGGCATGTTTACACCTGCACCCTTACCAGGAATAGGCTGTGTTAAAATATGAAGGAATATAATAATGGTATTGTTGAATTTGTGATATTAAAATATTTACTTAATGAAGCACAATAGGTTCTTGGATTATATGATGGAATATTGTGTTAGTTGTAAGTCCCTCTGGATAAGAGTGTCTGCTAAATGACTAAATATAAAAGTTAAGTAAGGAGTTTAAATCTGGCAGTTAAACAAATCCATGTTGCATTACTATACAGTTCAAGGAAGTGATCCCTAAAGAAAGTGGATCAGTCATCATTTAACTCAAGCAGGACGTGAGCCGTTCTGTTTGCTCAGCTTTTTCCTCTTTGCACTTAGTGGTGCATTTAAGCCGGTGGCAAAGATAAGCATAAAGAGATCTCAACTTCCTCTGCGATGCTCAGTTACACTCCGGTGTGTTTCACATGAAGTCCAGCTCATCCCTCTCCCTTTCGCTTTATCTCAATGCTGCAGATAAATTGGCCTATAAGTGACAACTGCTTCATGGTTTGTTGGTGATTTTAATGAGGTTTTTCTTTCAGACAGTGCAGTCTGCTGACTGTAAGTGCAAAGAGACACAGTTCCAGTAAGTCACCTGTGGCTTTGTGTCTCACTTATACCGTGATCAGGTATCAGGAGTCCAAAATCTATTCCTCCATTTCAATGTTGCAGTTAGACAGTTTCAGTTACTGAAAGTGCTTATGTGCACATTTGAGAAAGAACCTGTCAGACCCTGTCAAGAAACAGATGAAAGCAATCATGTTTTAAACAGCTGACAGAGCAGTTCAAAGTCACATCCAGGTCTGGGACAATGTAGTTTTAGGAAATGAGAGTATTCAAACCATTTGTGATTGTATTTCATAAGGATTTGAATGTTGCTTTGGGTAGTACTAATGGTCTGACACTGTGTATCAAGTATATTAAGTGACTGAGTGATTGTAACACTACTGTCTAAATGGTATAACTACTGAAAAGAACATTTTATATGTATGTATTATTCAGTGCTACATTTTCAGCATTTAGTATACACCCTTATTCAACAGGATTAGGTTTAGGGGTTCTCAAATCCATCTGGTTAATAGTACCTAAACCACTGAGCTACTATTGCCTGATAAATTCTTTTTATTACACCTCATACATGTTTAGCAATCCTTGAAGTGTTCAGCGCTTAGAAAACAGTTCATGAAGCAACTCTGCATACCAGCATTTGTAACTCAGTTTATATGAACTGAATATTGTGATTAAAGACTGATTTATTAACCTCAAGTGATTTATAGCAATATCAGTAAGACTAAATAAAACGTCTTAACTGAATTTTAACTTGGCATACTAGGAGCCTGAGTGTTGTAGCTATTTTGTCATTTACCGATGAGCAATAGAAGAAATAATAAAAAGAAAAATGGCTGAAAAAGAAAAAAAATATTAGGGAACTAGTTGTACTGACAGAGTAAGGAAATTCAGAACAACTAAATGCTGTTAGCGTTTCCTTGCAGTCCTGATTGGCATCCTTTTTTGTCTTTTCACATTTGTTAAACATGACAATTATTCCTGTGGTTACTCTGCAGGGGCAGCACTGGGTACCGATGACTACGGAGCCATTGCCTTTCTCACCTACAATCAGCAGCAGCAAACCAAAGAGCTTTCAGTGTGCACTGCTGGCCTCCTCCTGTTGGAAAATGCCATTGTCTGAGGTTCAAATTTTACTTTTAAGGAAGTGTCTGTCAAAACATTGAGCCAAAACATTTTTTTTAGAGCATCATCCCAGACGTTAACTACATTAACTAAAATACATAACTAATAAATAACTAAATAAAATGTGCACAGCTTAATTTGCAACAGAGTTGTGATTTCCTACCTACAAAGAGCACATATGATTGGTGGATCTGGTAAACGATCTTTGATGTTTAGATGGAAGAGCAGCACAAACCTCACAAGCATGCTGTAGTGGTGTAGCAGTCAGTGTGGCAGGCTGTAGCAGGATCTGCCTGTTTGGAGTTTTCATGTTTTCACGTGTGGAGTTTTCATGTCCTCCTCAGGTTCGCATGGTTTTACACCGGGTGTCCCATTTTCCTGCCAAAGCCATGCATTTAGATTGATCTGATCTGAGTATGTATGGCTAGTGTTAGTGTATTCTCTAAGTTAGATGGTTTGGATTGGATTGATTGTAGCTGGCTGAATGTGCAGTATGAGCACACACACATGCTTTATGCCTGTAGCTTGAAGTGCCATGAACCTGAGTACAAGGCAACATATAAGGACATGGTAGCCTTGGGGCACGATGCCTGCATTTCATCATGGCAGGTGCATTTCATTCTTATTAAATAATGACTAGTAATATATCACATCAAATGCTTTAAAGTAATCGCTATAAGATCAGGCATTTTTGACCATAACGAACCTTTGCATGTTTTTCTTTTTCAGAGTAAAATGGAGGCAGCAGTAATAGTGTGTGTAATTTCTCAGTGACAAAAATAACACTTCTGCCTAAGTGCCACACACACACGCACACACACATGCACGCAACGCACGCACAAACGCACTCGCACACGCATGCACACACTGTTTTCTATGTGAATTCCAAATTTTATTTGTTAAAGCAGTGTTTATTTTGCTGGTTTTTCCAGACTTATTCATTATTCTTTTTCAGGGTTTGTTCAAATTACATGCTGGGCTGATTTTCTAAATGAAATAAAACACAAAGGCATGACTGGCTCTGTCTGGGAAGGGAACACCAGACAGCTCAGAGTGCTGCAACAGTGACCCTGAACCAGCCCCGCTATGAACTGGTACCACGTTCAATGATCCCCTGCACACTGTGAATTCTGGGGACAGGCACCATAGCCACCTGCATCCCTGATAAAAAAAAAAACAATTAAATCACTTTTAAGCCCTATGCTTACATTACACACTCACTGACCAACACAGTTACGCAGGCAGATAGAAATTTGGATTGCTGACTTTGTTTGAAGTGGTCTTATGAATGAGAGTCCTGTACTGCTATGGACTAGAACCGTATTGTCTTTAGTGACAAATCCAGGTTCGGGTTTGAGCATAGAGGTCTCGTGCTGAGCACTTTAATCTTACCTTTGCTATGGTGCGACACACTGCCTCACCCGCTTGTATGATGATCTGGGGATTCATATGACAGTTGATCACCGCTAGCAGTTATACAAGGGCCATTAACAACTCAGCAATATGTACAGGACATTCTGAGGCCACGTGTTTTATCTTATGGCAGGGATTCCAAGTGAGACTGAGAAGTTTGAGATTCCAAGTGAGAAACCCAAGCACAGCAAGGGTTTCACAAGAATAACTTTGCCAGACTTAGTAACACTACTTAGATCTGCCCATTCACCAGATTTAACACCAACCAAGCATTTATGGGACCAGCTGGGATGCCAGCCTTGGCGACCTACAAGTGTACAGGATCTGCAACATCCAGCTGCAACATCTGGGCAAATAAGCCACAGAATACCATATTGAAACTGTTTGCCTCCAGTGCTCAATCGTATTTCATCTTGTGTCCAGGTTAGAGGTGGCCTAACAGGGTAACTAGAGCTTACTTTTAATTGTATAGTTTTGATTGTAAATGTAACCTTTTGCTCTAATATTCTAATCACTTACATACAGTATATAATCAATACATTTACACACAAGGTTTCATTCACTTCCAGCAACTCATTCTTGATGAAATTGTTTTCGTCAGTATATTTTAAAACATAAATTTGCCATGTGCAAAAGTATAAACACCCAAATGTTTATCTTGTGTATTTTTGAGAATACAAAAGGAACCGAGCTGTTTTGTGTGTAAGATATAGGGTGCTGGGTGTAGCATGTCGTTAATGAGTATTGTGAGAATATAACAAGCTTAGTTGAACCATAACAGTGTGCAGTCACTCCAGCAGATCTCACAGAGTAGACATCTCTGGGTATTTATGTGGGGTAATTCTTACTACAGAATTTAGTATGCAGTAGTAAGAAAGACTAATCTGGTGCATTCCTGATAAACAGTGATATGCTACAATATACATATATTATAGTATACATACATTTTGGAATTACTTGTTCTAAGTGACTGTCATTTGATATGTTTTTGTTAGTGTGTTAAATCCAGCAGTGCTCTGGATTTAGAGGGCACTGTCATCAGCTCTCAGAGAGACAGCATCCTCTACAGATTGAAGAGCAGCTCTACAGAGCATTTCAGAAGGCACAGTGTGGATGGGAGCTGTTTGGACCAGCACTCTGAACCGAGCAAGGACAAGCGCTTTCACCCTTACATAAGGCAGCACAGCGATGGGGAACCCACCGGATCATCTCTCTGCTGCTACCTTAGGGAGTTTGCGCTATCTGAGTCCATCAGTCCAGATGCTTCATGCATTGCTGATATAGAAGAGCAGAATACTTGGACTCCACTCAACACCACAATACAACCTTCCATGCTTATGGTAAGAGTGTAATAAAAAGAGTTTTCATGACCGGTTTGATTGGGAAAGGCTGAGTGGGCTTTGCACTTGACTTGTTAGTCAAGTCAGATCTGTCTATACAAGAGCAAGTAGTGCAGGTCACTAGATGAATAAGGGTAGTGAATCAGAACCTCGCACAAGTTTATTTTGACTAATGTTTAGAACATGAAGCTTGGCTGGCATGAACAGAGCCCTGATCTTAACTCAATCAGACCACCTTCCAACATTAGTGCCCACTCTCACAGTCATGTTCCAAAATCTAGTGGAAAGAATTCTCAGAAATGTTATTATTGTCACTAACTCCCACTACAGTACAATATGAGCATTAATGATCTAGCTGTACAATATTTTGAAACAGGCACTAGAGGATGGTGCTGATGAACTGCAGAATATGCCGGAGCAGTCTCCCAGCTATTCATCCTCCAACCAAAGTGCATACGACACCCTCAGCCCCCTGCATCAACAGGTAATTTGTGCGAGATGCTGCACTATAAAAAAAAAAAAACCAAAACTAATAGCAGGATATTCTACAATTACAATTTAGTTCAATATAAAATACTGTAACCTAGTTTTTTAAAATGACAAATAATACTCACCTAACAAATGTTGTCAAAACATTGGTGGAGAACGTTACTGAAGAACTGCAAATATTGGTGGCAACCCCTAGCCTGCTCTGTGCATCATACAGACCCAGGCACAAGAGCCTCTGAGCAGGTGGAAGTATCTGGGAAGCATAGAGAAATACAGTGGGGCCAAAAACCTGAAAACCTATGAAAATGATTCTATTTTACCTTTTCTTTCTTTGATACAATGTTTAATGTTATATAAAGTAATATTATTTCACTCAACACAATTTGTTCCCCGTGAAACACTCAAGCTGGCATGGACTCTACACTCAAGTGCAAAATATGATGAGTCATGTTATCCTAGCATCCAGCATAATTTTACAATATTCCAAAGAACATGTAATGTTACTGAATGCTTTCCATTTCTTTGTCTTCAAGTGCTCCCATTAATGCTCGATGGAGTTAGATCAGAGTTAGATCAGACTGTGGAGGAAATTCCGTGACAGTCCACATTCCTTTCAAGTGTTTTGGTCTTCAAGTAGTAGTTGCTGAGAAGCATAAGAAGTGTTTATTTGGGTCAGTAACCTGCATGAGGTTCATTTGTGCATCTCTTGGCACCAAAATTGAGGTTGCATTTTATGTGTGGTCTTTACGCATGTTTCCTGAATGTTGCCACTCCTCAAGGTGGGGACTTGAATATCTTATTTAAACACGGTAGGGGTGCCCCACATTACAAATTGTATGTTAAATCAGTGGATTTCTGTAAATCAAATATACATTAATGCTATAATGTTATATATAATGGATTTATTTATAATGCTATAATATGTTATATTGTTAAATAGAAGATGAAATAAAGATAATCTTAAATCTTTTTGACCATTTTACCAGAAATTTGTTTAAACAAACTCGGCAGTTGAAATCACAATTAAAAGCCAGGGGTTAGAGTGAATAATTAACTGACGTTTTAACAAAGGAGGTACTATATTTTTATATCTAACTATAAAAAGTTCCATAAGTGAAAATAATAAGAAATTCCATTGATTTATGTTTTTTTTTTTACAGTTTGTATTTATGTGTTTGCACAGTGAACCCATTTGGCTTGTTCTTACATCTGTTTTCCCAGTGCTCTCTTATTTACCATATCAATATCAGTCTTACAGGTGAACATGTGTTAACAAGAAATTCCTTGTATGATAACACGGAGGTATACTTTGAATGTCCTCCTTTATATATTTACCGACGCTACACAAAGACCGGTACAAGATACAGTGCTTTAAAATGTGTACAGAGTCTTATGGAGAAGAATGTGTGGTTTAATAGCAAAAGCTGAGCAAACAGTGAGTGACTGAGTCATTATTCAGAATACAGTGCGGGTCTAAAACACATCCTTTATTTCAATTGTTCTTTATTGCACTAATCAAACTTGTCCTTTCCATTAAAGAGGGTAGCAACTGATGATTGAAATGTTTCTGGATCTTCTCCAGTTTTCAGGTGAATACTTGTCAGGAGAACACGAAGGCAGCTCGTGCTATTCTTACAGAAGTCTCTCTCCACAAGCCAGTCAGGACGGCTCAGTCCAGCCACGCTACCCCAAACCCATCTACTCTTATAGGTATGCACATGAATCCGTCCCCTCCTTCATTTCATTCTCTACTAAAGTAACACACCTGGCCTCGACAAATCATCTTTTGATCACTCCCCAGGGCAAGCAGGTGCGTCACGAGGTGTCTACTGTATGTCCTCAGTTTACACCATTTGAGCTTCATATTTTCCATATATACTGCAGATTTAAAGATAGAAAATGATTTACAATAATGTCAGAATCCCAAAGTTAACCTTTCTCTTGAAATATTTCTTCACATTTACTTGTATGCTTTGCAGCCTGACTGACATATCCATGCATGTGACATATACATGGCATGGCAAAAGTCTTATTTAGTCATAGGTTGTCATGGAAATGTATGATACTGTCACTGATAAGACTCATTATAGATGTCATCATTTTTGATGCTATGGCAGACGTCACATGAAAGTTTGTTTAATGCGCTCTGTTTTCGACATGTTATGACATACAGTATTCCTCATGACCTCGTACTGTATTTATGTGTGAATTCAAATCATGGAAAGTAAATCATGTAAATTAGGGCCAATCTAACGGTAGCTTCATAGAGCTAGTTATGAAGTTTGTTGTACCTCATAGGTTGACCTAATTAATATGGTGAAATATTTAGTCATGCCTATCTATTTATACATTACGATATAAAAGTCTCAGAGCACCTTCAGATTTGTTGTTTTCGCAATGGTATAATGGCCATATATTACATTTTCGACGACTGGAGCCAAAAATTTCAAACTTGAATTCATCACTTCATAGTTTTACTATATCTTAGCATTTTCATCCTGTTCCCCATCTTGGCTTCTTGGGTGCTACCCTTCCAAAATGACTATTCCTGATCAAGCTTCATTGTACTGTAGAGGTGTCAACTTTACATCC
The DNA here is from genome assembly GCA_034779995.1 of Parotocinclus haroldoi. NCBI lineage: Eukaryota > Metazoa > Chordata > Actinopteri > Siluriformes > Loricariidae > Parotocinclus > Parotocinclus haroldoi. The sequence goes on from JAUZST010042083.1 coordinate 19,938, forward strand.
CGACGAAACTGCCAGATGCTGCTTAAGTGAGGTTACGCTAAATACTTTCCACTTACTGTTACCTACAAAAGTTATTTTTACAAATGATTTGCTAGTTTATTAATACTGCATAAACATTTCCTGTATTTTCTTATAATGTATTATATATATAATATATTATTATTATGATTATTATGATTATTATTATAAATTTATTCTACTCGATTTGTAGACATCTTGTCTTGTGGATGGATGAACACCAAAGATTTAGAAAAGCATTTGGAATTTTTTCCAGCATTGGAACTTTTCAATTCTCATCCTCAAGTTCAATGCATTTTTGGTGGAGCACCTTTACAACTCCAACACCAGACCACTGTCACTATATGAAGTTCACATTCTTTATCCAACCATGCCTGTAATATATGATTAAGCAACACATTCTGTGAATATATGAAAAGCACAGCTGTATGTGTTGTTACGTTAGCCAGGGATCTATATCATTTTTATGAAGTAAAGATAAGAATGTAAGCTTATAAGTTTCCAAACAGTTCACATTCCCTAGTATTTTATTAACATATTTTTGCATGTCATTTGTCCCTGTACCATAAATAACAATATGAATTATCCAAAGGTGAACAGATGTAAGATTTAAAAAAAAAATCCTTCCACTAGGATGTAGCAGAGAGATAAGACTGAATTAGATGTTTGAATTTGTAGCTCATAAAATTTCAATGCACCATGGTATGTAAAAACAAACAAACATTAAGTAAGAAATATTGATGAATTGCTGGTGTTTTTTTTCTTTTCTCTGTATTGTTTTAGCATTCTAATTTTTATGGCTCTGAGGAATAGCAGGACTGGTAGTCTGCCTGTCAGTGAGATCTACAGCTTCATGACAGAGCATTTCCCCTACTTTAAGGTATTCTTTTCATGTTTATGCTCATATTACAAAAAAATCCTGGTTAGTCCTTGAACTTAATGTTTTTCGTGTTTTTGATGGTGTAATGGTACATTGTTTGTGTTAGTTGTTAGTTAAATCTTTTTAAGTAATGCATTTACACATGATACAATGCATGTATTACAGGACAGCACATATTTTCAGTGTTATAAGCAAGGGCGTAGGTTTGCACGTGGACAGTAGGGACATGTTCTTACTAATATGTGAGTGAAATTCATTTTTGGAGTGATAAGTCATATTAGATCAGACCAATGCGCTTTCCCAGAGGCCATGTCTTATAGACGATTAATTTAGGCATGCTAGCTGGGTTTGGGTTAGCTACGGCGGTAAATGATTGGCAGAAATGGGTGGGGATATCTGATGGCTCACATTACGTGCAAATGTCATACTTAGTGGAAGACATGGAGAATGTGAAAGTGTTCTAATAGTGGTACGGTTTTAAGGGTTGTCAGCTCATACCTTAAGAATGGATGAACATTTTGTCTTTCCCATAACTCCATTTTTATTGCCTGCCCTGTACAGCACACATAAGAAACAGATGGTAATTTTGTACATGGAACATGTACCCAGGAAAATGTACTGTGAAATATTTCTGGTAAACCTGTAAATTGCTTTACAGGTTTAATGTGAACTTCCACATTTTTACAATTTTTGATGCTAATTTGGCCACTTCACGGTTCTACTGTCAAATTTAATTGTACCACCTTAAACTTAGTTGACAATGTACATGAGAGTGCCCAGTTGTATTCATGGTCGAGCTATTAAAGTCGCAGAAGAAGACCTACAAACTACACTGCTCACAAAAACTCAAATTTCATTATGGGATATTTCATTCAATTTAGGTGATCAGTAATTTATGGTTCAACTATGATAGATTTTTTTCTGGGTCACTTTGACTATCCATATAATATACGATAGGTAGTAAATTTACTAGCCAGTTGCCAAGTTGATTTAAAATGTAAACCTAACATCACAAGCCTTCCCAAAGAGGAAAATAATGTAATCTGGTGTTAGTCTAAAAATCTCATGGAAAGTCCTTAATGAATTAGTTTGTACACAGGAAACAACAGCAGGCTCTAGAAGTAGAAAATGCTGGTGAGGAAATAGACGCATCTTCAGGGTGAGGTCCTAATAATTAATGATAGTTTGGAATTATAGTGATGTGTCAGAATTAAATTTAGGCATAATATTATTTTATTACACATAAGAAACTTAGAAATTGAGTAAATGTCCAGTGGGGCAGGTTGAAGATTCTTAAGTATTAACTTATTGTAACCAAAATTAGCAAATTTTGACTTAATTTGTTAACTTGGTACATTGGTGCCCAGAACTTTTCTATAGTGCTCCCTCCCTCAGAATTTTGCTGTTCAAACAAAATCAAGTGACAAATCAACTTTACAGTGGATTTATTGCAAGTGGATTTACTAAAAATGTATTATGTGCATGTAATATATGTTCACTGTGTAACAGCAAAATTACCTCTTCTTACAAAAATGGCTCTCAAACTAAACCGATTTATTGAAAAAAAAGTTTGGTCTCCAAACATTGCACCATTAATCCCAAAAGCAGTGCTCAAACATGCCTCATGCATGTGCCTTGTTGCCCCCAACCTGCAGCCCTCAGTAGCAGCACCATACACTTTGAGAACCACTGATTTAGTAGTAAATTACTATAAACACAGTTGGCAAAATAATAATTTGCTCATGTTAATCTAGACCAAGTTTTATTTTCTCTTTCTCTTTGTCATGAACATGGGAACTAAGCCATACCAGCCTGATCCAAGAATACAGTAGAGCAACTTCCATACAAGATGTTGTGATATGATGTACAGACCAGGGCTTCCAACATGGAAAAAGATTCTTTCCCCCATATTTTTAGGAGTTGGTCTCATTGGTGTTGAGACAAAACCTACGCCCTTGGCTAAAAGGGACGTTATTTTGGCAACATCCCAGTCAAGATCAGTGGTTTAAATAAAAAAAACCCCAAAAAACAAATAAAGCTCTATGATGGAGCTGCCACAGGCCATGCCCGTTATAGCTTGATCTCTTTGCCTTCACCTGCTGAGTTGGTTCTGCTTCAGGCGAGTTTAACCAATCAAGGGATTTATAGAGTGGCACTATGTTGGCTGTGTTCCACTAAGATTACTTTCTCGCTCAATCCCAAAGGGTTCCGTGGACATAAGTGACATAAATGATACTTATATGTGTCACAAGCTATATGGCTGGAGAGGAAAATCGTGTATAGCCTTGCAGAAGTGATATTTTTATTCTCAGATTGACTTAATTGTACATTTTGTACAATTCACATCAAAGTGCACTGCTGTGCTACACTGTAAAAATGTAAGTTACATGTCACGTAATAATTGCACTGTAAAGGTAATTTGTTGCATTATTTTGGTTCATTGAATACGAAGTTGCAGTTTTGAATTTTGTATAGTATAGTACATCTAAAGTAACATGTGGACTAGATATACCTGTACAAAATACAGTTGCAGGACACCTTATGAACCAATGAACCCTGAACCAAAACAATATGACCACTCACAGACTGAATAATGAAAAACTTTATCATTATTTTCAACTGTGCTTGTCAAGGTGTTCAGTACAATCGAGAGTAAGTGAACAGTTCTCGTAATCCAGTGGTTTCCAAACCGTTCTGTTACAAACCCCTCTGGGCATTCATGTGGATGTCCTAAACATAATTGCGGGCCAGAAGGTCATAATGTTTTGGCCTGTCTGTGTACACATTAAATGCAAAGGTTTGCTTCCAGTCATTTCAAGTCTAAGGTGAATTTTGTCTAAGGTCAACATGTGTCTTTTGGCCGGTATATGGAACATCAACGCTGATGAAAGATCAATGCTACTGTAGTAGATTGTTTAAGGTGGAGGGTGCTGGACTAAGAGGGATATAACATTGGGAAAGTAGCTGCTCTGAGAAATTCCAAAAAACTCCAAAGAATCACCTGGATATTAGAGCACACACCAGATTTTGTTTTATATTGAAAACATATGTTGCATTACCATGTTGCATGGCTGTGTTATTGTAAGGAGTACAAAACCAGTCTATTGCACTAAAGTAATGATGGTGTCATTCAGTTACTGCAGAGTTGCCAGGCATCAATCAAAAATAGTCTTCAGGCACAGGAGAAACTGTACATTGAAGAAAAGGTGAAATTCCTGATGTCTTATCTCAGGATTGCTTTCTGAAACTAAACGTGCCCTGAAACCAGTGTAAAAAAAAGTTGTTCATGGAAACACGGATGCAAAACAATGTACTGTCAGGCAAGACAAGATATTTTACTTCTTATCTGCCATCCACTTCAAATGAGGCATCTAAGTGGGCAATAAGTTTTTTTTTGGCACTTTTTTTGCCATTAAAGGCCATAGTATTTTTGAAGTATGTGGAGCGGCCATATTCTTCTTAGTATCGGATTTTATTCCTGCTTGATCAGACAGCACCTGATGGCTGGAAGAACTCTGTTCGCCACAACCTCTCCTTGAATAAATGCTTTGAGAAAGTTGAGAACAAGAGTGGGAATGCCTCACGGAAGGGTTGCCTGTGGTCCCTCAACCCAGCTAAGGTGGAGAAGATGCAGGAAGAGCTTCAGAAGTGGAGGAGGAAAGACCCTGTGACGGTACGCAGGAGCATGGCCAGACCAGGTGAACATAGCTTGACAGATCTATAGCAATGATTTGCTATGATTTAATGTTAATTAATAATGTTCGTTATGATTTAATGTCTGACAAAGCATGAATTCATTCAACAGAGTTGCTGGATCATCTTCTTGGTGAGAGACCAGAAAAGCTGAAGCCCCACTCTGCCCATCTCAACAACCACACAAATCGTCAGATACCCAGAGTCACCCTGGCTCCCCCGTACACATCCAGTACCGCCCAAAGACGACTGCACTACAATTATTACAGCTTACCCTCACATACTGTCCTCCAGCAGCTCCCATACATGTCCTCTAGCCCCCAAACCTCCTTCTACTCTGCTCTTCCCCATCAGCCCAGCACACGATTGCCTCACAGGGCCAGCAGCTTGAACTCACCCTTACCCTCACCGAGGCCACCGAGCTACACCACTGCTCTGCAGGCTGGCCACAGTACTGCAGTGAGCATGCAGGAGCTGTTAATGGAGGCAGAGCCGAACTGTGACATCGACACGCTTAATCCGAGCTTAACAGAACTGCAGCTTCATGGTAAGCACAATCACACTGTAGAATATTGACCTCAGTCACGTTTTAGATACTATAACATGCTATTGGTTGTTGGTTTATTGGTTATAATAAGAACCCTCTTATTATTTGAATTGTCATATTTATAGAGAGTTTTTTAATAGGTGTTTTATTAAACACAAAGTGTGCATCAGGCTATACATATTAAATGCCGAGCAGTGTTTGACTGGTATAGCACCCCTAATAAGCACTGAAATGATGATGATGATGATGAGCTGGTCTTACCACTCAGGTGAATAAAATGTACGACTGTGGTAGCCTAGCGGTTAAGGTACTGGTTCAAATCCCACCTCTGCCAAGCTGCCCAGTTGGGTCTTTAAGCAAGGTACTTAACCCACGATTACTTGAATTGTAAGACTGTATGAGTTGTAAGTCGCTCTGGATAAGGGTGTCTGCTAAATGCCATAAATATACTGGATCTGCATTTAGCAGCGTGGAAACCTTGTGAGGATCACAGGGCAGTAATGGATAAGTTTCTATTTGAGAATTAGTTTCCGTTTATGGCAGAAAGGGGAAGAAACAACTGGAGTTAGAACTGCAAGTTCTAAGTGTGAGAAACAAGGGGAGAAAAAACTTTGCAACAAGGCTACCAGAGTTAAATGCACCAGTTTCTCATAGCCTTGTGCATGTCTTGCAGTTTCTTCTTCTGAAATACCTGCTTGTTGTCAAGACTAAAGGAAATGCATTGTCGTGTCACACAATCCAGAAATGTATTTGTGCGTGAGTGTTTATGTGTGAGAGAGGACATTGTGTAAGAAGGGGCTGAGCGGGTCAGTGTACTGCACAACACCTTTATAATGAGTTGAATTTTACCAATCCCTAATGGTAAAAAATAAGCAATCATTATGTGTTGGTCAGTGTTGATATGGAATGAATCAGGACCAAGTTGGAGCCCATTTGGGCTTCAGAACTACCTTTTTCTTCATGTCATAGAAGAACAAGGTGCTGGAAACCTTCCTCAGAGATTTGACTCCGTTTTGACATGAGCATCACGTAGTTGCAGATTTGTACGCTGATTATTCATGTTGCAACTTTCCTGTTTCACTGCAACCCAAATAACCCCATTATGATTCTCGATTTGAACTTCAGCAGGTCTCCATGACAATGTCTACATAGCTAAATGCATAGAGCTTTTGCCATGTGACTGGCTGGTTAGATATTTACGTTAAGGAGCAGTTGAACGGGTGTACCTAATAAAGTGTTTATAACTTGGGTTTGTATACTGAATTGTAAGCAGACTATAAAGTTCATATATGCAATGTAACATGAGATCAGATATGGATAATTGGGCATGATAATGAGATGTAATATGAAGTAGTAAAACATCTTTTAGTTTATACATAGAAATATGGACATGTCACATATACATATATATATGTATGTCTTTGTAAATGCATCTTAAGCTT
>JAUZST010042094.1:0-26516 GCA_034779995.1 Parotocinclus haroldoi
CCAGTTACACGGCTGGGGTGTTTGCATACACAAGTCAATGACAATTTAGAGACACCAATTAACCTAACACGCATGTCATTGGACTGTGGGAGGAAACCGGAGTACCCAGAGTAAACTCGCACAAACACGGGGAGGACCCAAGTCGCTCCAACCTGGGACCTTCTTGTTGTGAGGCAGCGATGCTATCCACCGAGCAACCGTGCTGCCCAGTGAAACATAACTAGCAGTAAAACGGTGATGACAGACAACATTTGAGGAAAAAGTCAGTTTCTACAGCTCTGAGATTAAATTGAGAAGACAAAAGGGCCAGGTTAAAAAGGGCAAGGTAATATTAAAAGAAGAGAAGGTGAGAAGAGAGGGGAAGAAAGAGGGACAATAAAAGGTAGAGCACTTTTCTTGCAGGGTGGTCTGTGCAGCACTCCCTCTTTTCTAGTTATGGCTGATTGATGGATTTTAATCTAATCCTCAGTGAAGAAGCAATGTACTGAGCAGCATGAATTGTCTGATACAGGTAGAGAGTGAGACCCCTGGGGTGTCGCATGCAAATGAGAGCACGTCTTCTACGAACAGAGAGATAATGGGTGGGTGGGAAGAGAACGGGTGAAGACGATGTCATGATACATCACAGGCACACTTCTCAAAAGGCACTAGAAAAAAAACCCACTGCTTTACAGAAAAAGATCTGTCTGCAAGCCACATTTTCACATATTTCACATTGTAATTTTAAATAAATCTCAAGGATTATTTCAAGGAGATAATAAAAATACACAATTCTACAATGAATTCAGTCAACATAATATGCCAAGAACATCAACTTCCACTGGTGCAGTCTACTGCGTAGAATCAGTTACATGTTGGTATAAGAAGAGAGATGATAAACATACTTTTGAGGTAAAACAGTAGAAAACAATTCACTTGGAGTTAATACAGACAGCCCGGGGTTTGCTGTGCCCCTTGGGAACTTGGAACGCTTCACTATGTTTCAAATAGTAAAACTTAATTGTATTCCATCAAATATAAAAAGTATCAATTTTTAATGCTAATTTTTTATGCAATTATATTCATAGGCTGAAATTATAGTGCACACATTTCCTACAGTTTATTTACATTGGATGACATTATACAGCACAAAGTTTTTTTTTAATATGACTTGTATTCTAAGGCTGACTCTCTTAATAAAATTAAGCATTCTTTAAGACATTTATGCATATAGTCAACCTCGTTTAAGGTGTAATAACTTCAGGTTCCTGCAGATGGCAATGCTCGAGGATGATCACACAATAAATACCAGATTAATCTAAATGCCTGTAATTTTTTTTCCAATACAGAAACACACTACATAAGATAAATAGGCCAACAAGTAATGCAATATTATTTTACGAATGTAACAAATGCCTCAAGGTAACAGATTTTTTTCAGTAGCTTTTAACAATGCATTTAAACTGATTTTTATTATAACGAATTGTGTTGCCTGCCTCACTGAAAACGTGCTTATATTAAATAAACATACAATTTTATAAAGATATATATGATTATAATATGATTGTGTTGCCTGCCTCACTGCAAATATGTGTATATTAAATAAACATGCGCATTTATAACGATATATATGATTGTAATATAAATGTAACTCTTTGCTAGTTTTTAATTAAAATGTAGCATATCCATTCCATTTCATTGGCATAGATATAACGGTCATGCTTGCCAATAGAACCATTTGCAGTCAGCAGTCAAAACTAACCACTTCGCCCCATCTAATAGGAAAAATAAATACAGCATCTGCAAAATTAACCAGGCCTTTGGAAGTGTGCTTTGGGCATACACTATATAAATTATTCAGAGAGAATCCATTACTTTCATCCTTGGTCTTCTTATTAAACAAACTTCACCCTTCTGTCATGGTTATAGAGTAGATGTTAGACAGCAGGTAACAAAGAGCATGACTCCACTTACGCACCAATGGATAGAGAGCAGTCAGAGCCTAATGAAACACAGCCACGGTTTAGAGACTGGCAGGAGATGCTCAAAATGCTCTTAACATCCCTCAGAAGCAGAAGAGCCAGTAGATGCTTCACTCCCCTGATCTGTTTAGATCAAATTAAAGAAACTGCTTACAGATATGACAGCAAATTAACATTCAGGCTCATGAAGCATACCTCCAACAAATGTAATGAAATGATCATTCGCATACAGTTTCCCTGATCAAGTTAAGGAAGAATTATTGAATCACCAACAAAGACATTTCAATTAATAATTTGTTGCTGCTCCTATGACTTTTTTGAGGCATGGATTCAGCTACTGGTTCCAGCTTTCTCCAGCATAAAATGACTGAGCAGTTTTGCAGAATAGGGCTTTAAAATGGACCATATGCTTACTTTTCCATTAAGAAACTGGATTGAAATGCTTACTAACCATGACACTGAGCTTATGTGCCACTGCTGAAGAAAAGCTTATTTCTCTTATTATCATCTTGAAAATTAACTCTCAAAACCCGTTTGGAATGAGAAAAGGTGTCCAAAATGTTGATGGAAACTGATGCACTGGCTATTGAAGTAAGGAATATGATCTTCTCTGGTGCTTTGCCTGATATGCAATACCATATCATAACTGAGAGGACAAATGTGATTGTTTTCTTCAGGAAGTTGATTTGATATGATTCATTACAACACCACCATACTAAAGTTCCAGAACCATTTCATTAGTCAATGCATCTTGTTGATTCATTGATGAATATCACTTTCATCCAGTCACCCACATTCCATGACTGCTTCTTTTCACATCTATTTCAAATGGAACAAAAGACATATCCTAATATTGGTTTAAAAATATTTAAAGATAAGCCAATTCTCGGTTAGTGAGTTTTAATTTTTTGTCCTCTACTTGACCTATGAAAATGCCATTAGTTGAAATTATTGAACTAAATCACTCGCATAGAAATACATATACAGTATTATTAATTTAAATTAAATAAATAAAAAAATAAATTGATACATATGCATTTAAACAAATCACCTATTTGAAGTGTCTTCATTATTTAGATTTTTTTAAACTTCATTACTAGGCCTAAACCCTGTGTACCAAATGTTGCAGGCTTGAAATTGATGTTTATTACTGAATAACATGGAAGTTGTTCAGACAAAACATGAATAACCATCTACCATCATGTTCTAAAGCTGCCACACTGAACTGTAATATATACACATATATGAACATTAGCTCAGCTGTAAAGTGGCAGGACACACAAAATTGCAGAACCAAAAGACAAATCTAAAAAATTGGAACTAGGAAATTGATTCATACCTGACTTCACAATATGGTTGTTTGTTTATTTGGCTTCTTTAACATCACTATCGGCATCAGTGGCCATCTTAGTGACACACACAAGGTTATATCCATACACAAGTTCATCACAAGACTAGTCTCACTCACACTCACACTCTCAGACACACACACACACACACACACACACACACACACACACACACACAAACACAAACACACGCACCGAGTAACCTAACATGCATGTCTTTGGACTGCGAGAGGAAGAGATGAAACCGGAGTCTCCATAGTAAACCCACGTGGACGAAATGCAAACTCCACACAGAAAGGACCCAGGCCGCTCCATTTGGACCTGGGACCTTCTTGTTGTGAGGCAGTGGTGTTACCTATCGAGCCCCTCACAATATGTAATGTTAAGTGTTTATTGGGTCTTGCAAAGCACACTAGCACTCGACCGAGCAGCAAAACAAAATATCAGAATTCAGAACCCTGATGGATGCATCTGGGTTTGCACGAACTTGACTGACCTCCCCAGAGCCTTGACCTTAAAACCATGTTACTCCTATCATTTAACTTCAGTGACTGACCTTACTAATGCTCTTGTGGCTCAATGGAAAATAACGGAAGGAAAATTTCTGAACATCTATTGTCCAGTATGCAAAATAAACTGGAAATCACTGGCAACAGAAAAAGCAGTAACTAAAGAGCAGACTGGAGCTTAATAATGCTAAAGGCACGGGGAAGGATAAAAAGAAGAACGTGGAGGAAAAACAGAAAGCCAGATGTGATGGAAGACTAAAAAAGGTGAGTAAGCCTCAATTATGATTTTAAAACAAATGAGTAAATTTGCCAAACGACTACATTTCCCCATGGAATAGCAAACATTTTTTATATAGTGAGTCAGCCTTGACTAATTTGGATAATTGGTAAGTTCATTAAGGCTTTGCATGCAGCAGAGCAGAGTTGGGTTTAAAAACAAATTTCAGACAACAGTTAATTCATGTCTTTATTCCGAGAGCAGGAGAATGACAATATGAGTAACAACAGGATTCACAAGTGAGGAGAATGAAAAGTTATGATAAGAAAGCAGAAAGGTAGTAGGTATGAAGAAATAAGGCAATGGCTTTGGAATTAAAAAGAGGGGAAATCCACACAGTCAGAAAGTGAGAGGAGAGACAGAGACAAACAGAAGGGAAGGCCCCAGGAGACATGTCGTGACTATGTTCTCGCTGGCAGCTGCTCCATGCATGCGTCTTCCCCAGTCAGGTAAGTGCCAGAAAACCGAGAAGCTCCACCTCTTACATAATGCACAGCTCATTTAACCCAGCCAGATGATTGTAACAAACAAAAAGATGAATTAAGACTGGATGCACCAGCTGATCAATTTGTAGTACAAGAAAAGGGCAAATAATAGGAATTAGAGTAAAACACTAACGTTACATTGTACAATAAAATAATGATGTCATAAAGTACATGGGTTGATGTAAAGCCCATCATGTTCGACTTAATAAAATGCAATACCAATTTGTCATTGGCTGGAAATAGTTTATTATTTAACAACACTTGCACTGTCATTGTACTATTCTGTTTAAGAACAGAAAAATAACATTAGCTTTACATAGCTCAAGAGAATAATGACAGACCATATAAAGAATTCTTTAATGATAACATTAGTCTGTTGATACAGAGTAAATTGATATATTAAATACGAAGTGTGTTATTTTTGAACTTCTTACATGTGTGTATAAAGCACACAACAGGTGATATTTTTATACTGAAAACCTGCCTAAATAAGAAAGAGAACATCCCAAGTGTGCCATTATTATACAGGTATGTGCCATTAAATGGTCATCCGATCAATGTTCATCTGCTTTAACAACAGAGGTCTTTTAAAGACATAAAAAAAATTGTTGTTCTTTAATGATTGTGAATTTCCATGAATTACAAAATGTTTACCATGTGTCTAACTGTTATGGCTTTGGATGTGGTGTGTTCAGTTGTATCTTTCTGTATCATTTGGATTCGGTTGTCTTGGGAAAATACCTTTATATTTATATCAGAGTAAAATACAAAAGACTATATGACTATGGTAATGTCCAGTCAATGTCATTTGCAGTTTCATGGAAAACAGTGCATACTTGTACAATGTGGCATCATATCCTCCAGTCATTCATTCACTTTCTTATCCGCTTAATCCTAGACAGGGTTACGGGTGAGCCGATGCCTAACTGACAGCATAGGGCGCAGAGCAGGAACATCCCTCAAAATGGCACCATTCCATCATAGGGCACATACACTCACACAATCAAACACACACTCAGAAACCAGGGGCGCTTTTAGAGACAGCAGTTAACATAACAAGCATGTCTCTTTGGACTGTGGGAGGAAACCGAAGTAAACCCATGCAGACACAGGGAGCACATTACAGATTTTTGTATACGCAAAATGCAAACTACAACCCAAGCAATTTTTATCATCTTAAATAAAGCATTACATAAGTCAAAAGATGCATGGTGATTTCTGTTATAAAAAGGGTCACACCAGTTTCGGAGAGTCTTGGCTGAATGCTTTGTTAAAGCAAATCTGTATCACAAGAAACCTTGCAGATGGAATCCCATTGCATCTCATATTTGTAAGGACACAGCCATGTTTTACACAGCCGAAAAGCAGCTAGGCAAAATCCCTGATTACAGACATGGAATGCCAAGTTGCAAGCACTTTTGTTTGAAGCGCAAAATGTGGCTTCTTGAAAATTGTGTGTTATCTCTCAAAAGGCAAAATTATCCTTCATGGCATGCGATGATCAAAAATCAATTCCTAAGTTATGAAGAAGTTACATTGTATAATACAAATGATTGAGTGTGTGCTGTGACATTTACCGCTAAAGATTAGTACCATAAATAAAGAACGACTGACTAAGGCAAAAGCAGACAGCACAGCAGCTGCCTGACCATGACAAGGAGCTCTCAGGCCTCTTGGTACAGTTATTGGTATGCAAGACAGTACATAACCAGCAAGGAAAGAACAAAGCCCTAGAGCTCAGTGATAGAGTAGAAGAAAGTGAGAAGTGGAAAGTGAGGGACAGGAACAAAAACAGATAAACAGATGAGCCTGCTGACAGCACATGTCTTCAGGAAGATCTTAAGAACAAGTGGAAATTTTGATCCAGCCACAGACGAGACCTAATCATCCTCATTTACACACAATATCGCCTGCAACTGTAAAGACTTCTCCATCTATTCTTAGTCTGACCATGCTTCACAAGGATCCCCAGGAAAGACACAGGAATTAATACACATGCAGTTTGCAGTGACAGTTGCTGACAGTCCCTCAAGTCCTTTTACCCCACCTTATTTATTCCCATGAACCATTCCTTACACACACACACACACACACACACACACACACACACACACACACACACACACACACACACACAAGCAAACTCCATTTCTCACTTCCAAGGGTGTTCAATTGAGTCTGTACCTCCGTGCCACTTACTACTGAAGAGTAATATATTTTTAGGTTTCATCATCACACCTTTATTCTCAAACAGAGTTGGTATGGGCATGTCCAAACTACAGGCAGACCTCCCAGAGGGCTAAGTTTTTCCAAGGAGACGTGTTAAAAATTGGATTGATCTAATTTATAGCAGTAAAAAAAAGGGGGGGTTACATGTGAGCAGATAAATGCATGTGACTAGGAGGAGGTGAATATGAGGTATGTAAGTGTCTGTGGTGACTGATACACAATGAGTATTCAGTATGCTGCGGTTTCTGAAATTACACTCAACCGTCTAAACAAGAAGCTGATTACAAAACCCTTTTACACTTCTAATTCTGAATGCTTGGCTTTCTCTGCCTTCAAGTTCCTTTTTTTTAAGTGAGATGATGGTGGAGAAAAGACCATCAGCACTCCTTGTTCTTTTTTGGTCTTCAGGTAGTTGGTGCAGAGGTTTAAGGTTTGATTTCGGATTACTGTTGCAGTATGAACCCTTCTCCACAAAGAGCGAAACAATCATTTTCACCAGTGGTCACAGACATTGGCTGTATGAAACAATACAGTACAAAAGTGTACGGGGTATAAACCATCAAATGCCTGGAACAAATTATGGGCTACAAAATCTGATAAAGCAGCATTTCAGAAGAGGATTTTCAGTTCCATTCTATCACTCCGCTTTATAGGCAAACATTAATCACTTATAAATATTCTTCATTAGAGAGTATAATTAACTAACAAGCAACAGATGATGATGATGATGATGATGATGATGATAACTGGGCAGCTGACAAATCATTTTATTTATATTGTTATATTATATAAAAAAACCAAATCACGATTAACATAAATCTGAGTGATCACCAGTGCTTATATGAAAGAATGTGTGAAAACCAGGGTGGCCTACCTACCCCTAAACTATGCTTTGAAATGAAATCTGTACCCTTCAACACAGATTAATGATGGCCTAATGGATAGTGCTACACAGAAAAGTAGAAAATATTGTGCTCTCTTAACATTTTTAAATGTCTAAAAGCATTGCCTGTTCTGACAATTAGTCTGGACTCATTCCTTCTTGGTTGTATGCAGCCAGCAAGATGTGCTTTTTTATGTTTATATTACATATTGCAATATAGTTTGCACATAGATTTACTGTGAAATACTCTTTATATTTACAACATAGTAGCAAACGAATACTTGACTATGTAATGTTTTAATCATTATCTGGATTTTGAGTGACTGTTTTATTTCAGAAACAAAAATGAAGATGAAATATCTGAATAACTGAAATAAAATACAGTCGATTCCGATTAATGGGACCATCGGTTAATGTAACCAGTCGCTTATTAGGACCAAATCCTAACGTACCGAATAAAATCCTATTATATACATGTAATGTTATTCCGCTTATTTGGACCAAACTTCTGCTTAATCGGACCAAAAAGGTGAACAGTTTGTAATATCTCTTCGTTTCTCCCCAGCCCTCTACTGCCACCTGCAGGTCTTTGCCTAGCATTTCAATGTACTACAAAAAAAAAATGCCAAAAGTCACTTAGCCACTGCTAAAGGCGGATAATATCACACTGGATAAGTTCTTTAAACGTTGACTGGAATTTAGTAAGAACTTGTTTTTTACAGTATTATGCTTCACATGCTGAATATCTATACATTGTGTTGTAGATCGTTTCGAAAAACTTGTTTGCAAATTTTTCGTCAATGAACAAAGTTCATAAGCAACAGTAGTTGTACAGTTTGTACAGTTTGTACATTTGCTATACGTGTAAATCATACAATAAAGGTTTAATAAACATTTAATATTTTACATAGCAAGTCCCGTCTTGTAACATAGGGCATGTTCGTTTAATTGGACCAGCCAGCTATTAGGACCAAAACTATCTTGTCCCGATGTGGATTAACCCGAATCAACTGTATCTGAATTACAGGAAGTAATGGGTAAGGGGCCTATCTATGTCCAGAACATGGCCCCATCCGAAAATCCACCACATTTACACAAAAGCAAGTTTTTTTCCCAATGGGTAGGTGGTCGTGTAGCATAACAAAGACCTGAGTTGTCTTAGTATCGATTGCTGCAATGTGATTTGCAACATCTCTTGTGATCCAAAAGTTATTAACATAATGTTCAAAACTTTTGCTGTTCATCATAGGTAACTGAAGATGTGATGTGACGATTCTGATGTGTGGAGAACGCAGCTGCTGTATCACACCTAGAAACATTACCAAATGTTCTTCTGCATGCCTTTTTGGTAAATTCCAAGAAACCAGGACTGAGGACAAAAAAAACTGATGAAGAAACCACAACAATGGTTTTGACAGCCTGTGTGTGTTGCAGCAGAATGTGGTGTCAGCCAGTCATCCATTGTACGAATTCTTCATACCAAGAAGTGGGACCACTTCAAGATCCAGCTGCAGCAAAAATTCTCAGAGGATGACCCTGACAGACGTGTCGAGTTCTTTACCTGGGCAGTAGTCCAGCATCAACTGGATCCCTCATTCGCATAGGCCATTCTGTTCAGTGACAAGGTCAATTTTTCTGTCATTAGTGGAGTCACCTGCAGAACGTTTGGTACTGGTGTGAACAAATGTCATTTTTCCTTTTGTGTCTGAATTAAATGGATGTCCTGTTATTTTGGCTCACTATGTATGCATTAGAGAGAGAGAGAGAGAGTGAGAGAGAGAAATATATGTATACACTTAATAATTTACTTAATGCATTACCAAACAGCACTTTCTCTGCACTGTCAGACATTCAGCAGCCAACTGGTGAGCTGCTTCCACTGCATGGATGGGTTCGACAAATGATGGAGTGGGAGCTGCCACAACCACAGTGGGAGATGGGAGAGGCAAGTGCTGGTGGAGTTGAATAGCAATGCTGACTACCTCCATGGTGGAAGGTTATCAGCAGCACAAACTCATTCCCAACCACTCTGCCACCATAAATTGGATTTCTAAGTAATAGCCTGCTGTTGATAGCTGCTGGTTGTCCCTGCTTCAAGTTAAATAACACCTTACCGATGCAGCAACCACTCTGCAGATTTCGAAACTCTAGAACAAAGCGATCACAGCCTTTTATTTCCAGATGGCATCACTCCAAGCTGTTACTGGTGCTCAAGCAGGTGCACCTGCACAGAAATAGCCTCTATGTCTGGTTTGACTTTAGCCACCTCCAAGATGGAGAAGTTTACCATCAGGCTAGCCAAAGGAGAGAGACCAAAAATGGTTTATAAGGTTTAGAGCAAAGTCAGACAGAGCTCAAGTTAGGTCAGGTTAGGTAGGTTAGCATGCTCAAGTCACCATGGGAAATTAAATGAAGCTTTTCACCAAGTGAGGGAAAATGGATAATAATGATGCAAGTAAGTACTTAGTGGTGTACACTGCATTAGTAAACTGGCAACTGGTTAGATTTCTCTATTAAGAGGCCCTCAATCACACTGTAATTACAGACGCAACAAAACAAGTGGTGCTCTTTAGCCTGTAAGTAGTGTTGGGCAATAGGGTCAAAATTCTGGTGGCTCCATGGTATGTCATGTGGGGTATTTGCCCCTGTGACTAGGATTTTTTTAAGGTTTTTGTGGCTTATTCTACTGTCCAGAGTACATTGGGAAAATATTGCACATAATGAAGGCTTTGGAGATCACA
Source organism: Parotocinclus haroldoi (assembly GCA_034779995.1). Classification (NCBI taxonomy): domain Eukaryota; kingdom Metazoa; phylum Chordata; class Actinopteri; order Siluriformes; family Loricariidae; genus Parotocinclus; species Parotocinclus haroldoi. Next base: position 10,435 of record JAUZST010042094.1, read on the forward strand.
GGGTTTTGTCCTCTCCACAAAATGACACAATACAGAAGGGAATCAGTATGCATGAAACCGTTGCTGCATTTATAGAATTATTATTGAATATATAAAATAAAGCAAAATATAAGAAAAAAGAAGTGTGCCATTTTTGTCTAAAGTAAGGTAAGATATACCATGAATCCGATGTTTTAATCTTTATTCTGAGGCCATCCAACCAACCAACCAACCAACCATCTAACCAACAAACCATCCTACCTACTACCTACCTACAGAGAGAGAGAGAGAGAGCAATATTTGAGCATATCCCAACCATACTTATCACAAAGTTGCAATGACTAAACAGCTGTTGGCTGCAACACTCCAATCAGGACATAAACAACACAACTGGTGTGACAGCAAGAAAAAATTGCTGTCAAACAGCAGTCTTTCCTGTAAGGCCAACACTGTTCCTTAAATATGCTTCTAAGTGAAGAGACTATAATTAAGTAAAAAATGCATTGCATTGCTAGTGTACACTGTGTATGGACAGATCTGAGGCCATGACTTGAAATGTTCTCTCCAGCTGTGCTGTGTTTACAGCCTGTCCATCAACCTCTGTAACTGAGCGGGACTAGAGAACAGCACCAACAATCTGTACTTAGTGTCTTTTAGGCTGACAAGCCTCCTAATCAGCTCCAGAAGAGTGCTGTTCCCAAACTAATGACTGTGATTTTGGGAGAAGATTTCAGACACCCTCAGAAGTCTGAGAAGCAGCAGGAAAGCACAAAAGAACACTGAAGACAATCTCTTATGTAATTGGGTCTGTGCGTACACGCAGGATTTTATGTATTACAACAAGCGGTAGCCTAGTGAAACATAGCCATATCATTTTTTTTAATTTATGTTAGTGCTGACAAGTTGACCTTGTGGATACTTACTATTGCACTTACGCTTGAGTCCTTGTTTTCCTACTCATTGCTTTTGTCTCTAGCTGGCCTCCAGCTGCCAATCAGAGAATGACCTCAGGTCATTGAATACATTTATATAAGTTTAGCTAAATCAATAGAATGGTACATACCCAGTATGGAAGGGTAACTAGAGGTAGATTCTTTTCCAAAGATTAAGTCACACATTTATTTAAACTGGATCACAATCCACTACATTTATACATTTATAAGTTGGATTTTAAGATGAATTTGCAACTGAACACAGCAAACAAACTACTGCACCTGCAAATGCAACTCTAGCTACACAAAAGAAAACATAAATCAGACAATAATTAAGCTAGTACAACCTTTCAAAACAAGCTTTAATCAAGTGTACCTCACAACGGTTTAAAAAAATGTATCATAAACCACCATGCTGTTGACATGCACAAATAATATCATATTCTACAACAATATAATGTGATTCAGAAGTGTGGCTAGTCTATAAATCACTAGTAATTGCTTGCAATTTTCAGTTATGCAATATTGCTTGGAACTTAGAAATAACATTTACATAGGTAGAAAAAACGATTCACGCATTTATAGCCTGGCAATTTTAGGGTTGCCTAGAATTCTTATTGAATGTCTAAAACAAGGTTTCTATTGTTTATTAAATACTTTAATATAATAAACATTAGGAGGTCTATTGGTGTTTCTGCAACTTATTTAACCACATTATCACGACTGCTTTTGATACAACTAGCTTTATTTGAATTAAGAGCACTTTACCTAAATCTAGAATATAACCCACAACTGCTGTGTCTGTATTGAGTTAGCATTTTTGTTTTGTTCTACGACAACACTGCCTGGCCTCTTTTTTCACATCTATAACCTTTTAAAATTTGGATACTTGGGTTTGGGGCTTGCAGTTCTGAGCCGTTCTCAGTAGAGAAGACAAGGAGGATAAACTGGGCTGATCAACACAAGGCACAAGAACGTGCCTCAGCCTCATTTTCCATTTAGTGATACTGCAAAAATGCTTACAGTTATGATCTGGGGTTGGAAAATAAGGGGGGGTTATAATAATAGTGAAAATTGAATACTCAGAGTGCACTGAGAGCTGAAATCATACTTTTAAATACCTAACTCTCTCATGCTTCACTAAACACGGTCTGCCTTTATATTAATGTTTCCATCATCTTGTCAATAACCTTGAGCCCTCCAAATTGGTCAATTCAATTTCCACGATTATTCTGGACTAGAGGTTTGGGCACTGTTGTATGCTGCTAAATGTACAGAATGTTTAGAATGTTTCTAATTTAGATACCTCAAGAGAAAGAGAAAAAAAACCACAACCAGACGTTGCTTGTTGTGTTAGGGCCACTTGAAAGAGTGTTTAAGTGAGCTGGTTGTCAGGGCAACTGTCTCCACCAAGCTTCCTCTCCATTTTCCATAGAGACAGAATACTTTGATAATCAACCATGAAACACTACATGCAGCACTATGTTCTAGCACAAGTTAATAAACTGTTAAACAATTTAAAGTTCAAGTTACAACAATTTTCCCCTCGTAACATTCATTTCATTGCAGACAGTATGAACCCAATATATTTCATGTTTTGTCTCAATAGTTAATTTCAATTCCTGCATATCTGGCAAGCAAACAAGTTCCAAAAGTAGCTGGGATGGGGCAAATAATGACTACTAACGAACATTTAATCACAATTTGATTCAGGTGATGTTAACAGGAGATGGCCAAATGAACACCAGCTTTTGAACAATTATGTGGAAAAAAAATACAGAAATACTTTTAAACAAATGTTTCTCAGAGAAAGATTACAATGGATTTGCATATTTATTTCTCTAATTGATTCAAGTAATCTACTGAAATTTCAGTGAGTAAAAGGCAAGCATACAAGCCTAAGCTGAATGTGAATGATCTTCGATCCCTTAGAAAGGACTGCCATTCATCAATAGTTGCAATAACCACATTAACAAATGCTTAAAACTCAAAACTCTAGGGTGCAAATAAAAAAAAGCCTGATGTTATCCATGGCCAGAAGCTGTGTTAGCATCACACAGCAGAAACGTATATTGTGAATGAATGAATGAATCAGTATAATCAGTATGAATCAGTGTTTTTTGGAAGAAATGGATGCTATGTGCTCCAGACAAAGGACGAAAAGGACCATCCAGACTGTTATAAGCAAGTCCAAAAGCCAGGATATGTCATGGTATGCCAGCGTCAGTGCCCTCAGCAAAGGTCATTTGCATTTCTGTGATGCCAGCATTAATGCAAAAAAAATAAATTTTTAGAGCAACATGTGCTGCCTTTTCAATTCTCTGCAGAAGTCTAAGCAGTATAACCACATGCTGTACATTTTACCAAAGGCATTTCTAAGGAAGAAGAGGATACAGATATTGTACTGTCAACGGTTTAAGATTTATATATTACAGCAGTCCAACCTCAACAATCCTGAGATACACACATTTCTACACAGCATGCCTAATGCCATCCCATTTTTATTTTATGTAAATACATAAACTTACTGAAGGCACGGCTACAGAAGAAGAGGGTAGAGGTACTGGACTGCTCAACAGATTGAGATTTAAATATCATAACACTGAAACCTCAACAATCCTTGCCTTTCCAGCACAACTCAAAATGGTATGGGCCCAAATTATTTTGAAAAAAAAAGATTGTCCCCCTTCTTTCAAATACATGCATTTGTACATTCTGTAGGTTCCCGTCCATATGATCAGGCTTGCATACAGAGACGAGCCTTCTCGTTTGTTTTATCTGCACTGGGCACTAATGTGCAACAGAACCATAAACAAACCTAAGAAATGGATGAAGGCAAAACTGAAGTGACAGGTGTGACTGAGTCAATGTGACACTGTGTGTGCGTGCCGGTGTAATGTGAGACTGGTTCGCTGACATTAGACCTGTAATTTTTGCTGTCTGGTTTATGCACATCAAGCAGGAAGTGGTGCAAGTTCTAGAGAGAGCTGTTCAACTTATTTAAGACTGATTCACTCTGAAAGTGGCTCTATAAGTCAGCGAGAGCTAAACTGACAGGCCACATGCTTTGCTTCACTGCTGTAACTAAACTTTGCCGGCTTATTTTACACCCTCTCTTTCTCAGCATTTCTGCACACCTGATGCCTCTACTGTCATCCTTAGCCCCACGCCACCTCATTGACCACAATAAGTGGGGTAATACCAATAACTAATATTTCAGCCCAATTATCAGACTGACAACATACATAATTTTGCTATATGCATCTTAATAACAATTTACAGAAGAATATTTATACTTATCTATAAACCTATCTACAACCAGCTCCATAAGCCACAGGTAGAGATGTCTCTAGTTCCCTTCCAGTTTCCATTTAAAATAGGTCTCTAAACAGTCAGGGTCTGAGCTGTCAGACTGACCTACCACTATATATGTCAATCACTTCTCCTCAGCATAAGACACTTGAAACACCACCACCACTCTCTGTCTACATGCTTTCCAGCTGACATAGTTCACTAATGAGGTAGGAGCTATGGAATGGAGAGAAGGCTTTAATGTACATCTTTAGCAAACCACACATCCAGAAACAGAGCAAGAAAGAGAAGCATTCCCCTCCATCCTGTTTATTTTTTGTTTGCTTAAATTTAAATTATATTTAATGATCAATTAAATTATATTTAAATCTCAATCTGTTGACCAGTCCAGTACCTCTACCCTATTCTTCTGTATCCGTGCCTTCTGTAAATGTATTTTCATAAATTAAAAGTGTGATAGCATTAGGCATGCTGTGTAGAAATGTGTGTAGGGTTCCATCTCACTGTATCTCAGGATGTTTGAGGTTGGACTGTTGTGATATAGAAATCTTAAACTCTCAGTATCACAAAGATATTCTGAATAGATGTTCTCAACAGATTTATATGCTACACTATAGTTCAATAGCTTACCACTTTCAGGGGTTTCAAAGTTCAGCCCTGCATATCAAACCCTGTACAAAATCCACATGGCATACTCCTCTTCTATGGCGTCTTCTGAGTGTGTTACACTAAAATGGCACATCCAAGGGCAGTTTTACCCACAATAGCTGAAATTCACAATGACTTGGTGCAGAGTAAAACACATCTCTTTACTTTAATATTCCATTACAGTCAGTAAGGAGCCAAGAGGGACATGTGGCTATTATATTCATCACAGGAACAAAGAAAACTGCTCCCCCTGTGCACACTGTGAAAGCATTCAATAGCGTTCGGCTTCAAAAGGTTTCTTTTTACTTTGCACTGTGCTAAAGAGTCTCAATGGCAATGAAAAGGTCTCCTTAACTGAGCTATAGGATAACTGTCAGAATATTCAAATTTAAAATATTCACCTACCATATAAGGAACAGGAAAGGAAAGAACATGCAAACCTGACTAAGCCGAAAACACATATATGGTAATTACAGTTAAAGAAAATTAGTACTGATGGTACGTTATATATGGTATATATGTTATATCAAGCATGAGAATCACAAATAAATTACAGCATGGCAGCTACCACACTAGAATCCAGTAGTAATTTTGGCATATGTCCATACTTAATGTTGTATTCTCAGGGTGATCAGCTTACAAACGACAAGACTACAGAACTCTCCATATTTAACCATTTGACAAAGTGCTACCATTTTAAAATCAGATGTCACCTCTGTGCCAACAAACCACTTCAAAAGACATGCCAGAGTAAAGCCCATTCTTTTATTTTAACACAAATTTAAGGAACCTCAGGTTCACTAAATTCACAAATAACTCAAACTGTATAGTCAAATTAGACAAACTGAGCTTTTGGCTGCAAACACTACAAAGATAAAAAAAGTACAGTACTTCATGAATTCCTAAGAGATTTTAATCAAGATGTGGTTGGATCTTCTTCTAGCAGTGCTGATCACTTTATTAGGAAGACTACCGTTTCTACACTCATTGTCCAGTTCCACTTGTCATATAGATTCACGTTGTAGTTCTACAATTACAGACTGCAGCCCATCTGTTTCTGTGCATATTTTCTTTGTCCCTTTTTTCTCTAATGGTCATGAACCCCACAAGAACAACACAGATCAGGTACTACTCAAGTCATTAGATCATTCTCAACACTTCAGTGACGCTAACGTGCTGTGTTTGTTAGTGCTGGTATGAGTGGATCAGGTAATGCAGTGCTGCTGGAGTTTTTAAACCGATTAGAGTACAGAGTAAATGGCAAGTATGTAGATAAACAGAAGGACTGCAGTCTGTAAGTGCTTTTGTATGGTAAAGTGGAACTGGTAAAATGAACAGTGAGTATAGAAACAAGGAGGTGTATCTAATATATTGAGTGGCGAGTGTATGTCCAAACCACAAAAAGGATTTCCACACGTACAAGGTTTTTGTCCCTGGAGAACCTGAAGAGACTTCACTCAGGTGTGTGTTGAAATTTCATTTAAAAAATGCACTAAATCCAATGGTGATTTGTTTAAAACCTAGGATACACATTGCTATTTTTTTGTTAAAACTAGGATACACATGTTTTTTTTCCCTTAGAATAAATATACTTCAGTTTAAGGTTGAATTTGACTCATCTTTTCAATCTAAGACTTTTGTGTAGCCTTTTATGCATCTTGTGCAGCTGACTGTATGACAGTATTTCAGAGTTACAAAGTTTCGGTAATGTGATCACCACTTTCTATATTTTATGTTATTTTACTTTTAGACCTATAAACTGTGATATTCTGCATGATGTGGTTTACTACCAACATAGTTGTAAACTGAGCCCTTTCTATAATGGGAAAAAAGTGTTCCATTCCAAAAGATGTTTAAGTTACATCATTAATCTAAACTACTACCAACCTACTATCAACCTAAAACCACAAACACTATTGAAAATGCAGCAATCTGAACAATCGACCTATTATACAAAACTGAACATTTTTGAGAGTGTTTGTCTTTTGAAGAGCTCTGACCAGTTCCCTTTTGAAATTAGGATTGCACTTATGCTGCATGACATATGAACAATCAACTAGACAATAGTAGGTATAAAACATTAATTGTGACTGCTTTTTAGTTTTTTTTCACATCTTTTAAGCGCACCCCCATCAGAAAGAATAATCACTTTGTAAATAATAAATGTAAATAATGCAGGAACATGTACAGAATCATGTACATCTTTTTATGTTTAATTCAAGCAAAGGGTAAGCCTCAAAGCAATTTGGACTGTTTCATGCCAGGTACTGTTACCCCTAGAGACACAAGCATGGACCATTTCCAAAATTTCTTATACGCATTTTAATGACAAGTGAATAAAGCATTTATTCAACATGGTTGCAACTTATACAAACTCTTAATTTTCCTTAAAAAGCATAGCAAGAGAAGCCTGAAGCTGCAGGTGTCTGGAGAGTGAAATGGTAATGTGGGCACTGGGTTGTGAAAGGGAAACTAGCAGAGTAAAAAGAGAATAGAGGAGATGCAAATGTGATATTTGAGGGCATATGAAATAATAGGAATGGACAGGACACTGTGGGTGCCACTGTAATGCTAATAATTGCATAAAATCAGACAGCCGAGAAAATACATTATATTTGAGGGAGCCACATCTAAATACACAGTAAGCGTCAGTCCATAGTCCTGTGCTGTACTTTTTTAGATTTTATATTTTTTATAGTCATTGTCATTTTATTTGTTACATACATATCCATTCCTGCATTTCAGATCTGCAACATATTTCTAAAAGAACAGTTGGGATGGGTGCAATTTAAAGCTAGTAATACGGTTTCAAAAAGAAAAACTAAATAATGATGTGATATAAGGCAATGTGTTTCAGAAGCAACAGATGTGCAGAGGATCTCCAGTTTGTCAACAAAAATATAAGAAAATTATAGAACTGTTTGAAAACAAGAAGAAATGAAAGGGATTTATATATTTCTATCTCTAATCTGCATAATATTATTACATGATTCAAGGAATCTGCAGGAATACAAGGAATTTCAGTGTGTAAAGGGCAAGGCTGCAAGCCTAAACGGAACACCTGTGATTTTAATTACTTTAGTCAGCACTGCATCAAGATCCAACGTTCAACAATAGCTGATAAAACCACTTGGTCATGGTATTCATTTGGTAAACCTTTATCAAGCGCTATAATGCAGATATACATTTACAAATATCACTTAAAACTGTAATGTACAAAAACTAAACTTTATGTTAAACATTTCCAGAAGTGGCAATTACTTGTCTGGACTTGGTGGCATATAGGAGGAACCATCAGATGAATTAGTATTCCAGATCTTTTTTTGGCAACATCAGTCCGGATAATGACAGACTTTATAAAGCAACAAATGCTGCTGTCAAAGACAATGCAAAACCACATGCTGCACACATTACAAAGGCATAGCTATGGAATATGCATTTACAGGTACTAGACTGACCTGCTCACAACAGGGAATGTTTAAAGAATTTAAATTGACACCACCACCACCAGGACAAGCCCCTACTGTTCATTTATTCATTCGCATTCTTTTCCACTCAATCATGGACAGCATCATGGAAGAGTGCCTATGCCTAGCTGGTGGCATAAGATGCAAGGCACCCCTATTGTTGCACACCTGAAAACAGGAAGAATGGGACAAAATAACAGCTGAAACACTTCATCATTCCTTATCCTTGGTGCCACAACATCTTTGAAAGAGGTAAAAATGTAACTGCTTTGTCATACCAACCTTTTTGGAATGAGTTGTATGGCGTGAAGTGTAGTTAGCCAGTTAGTGACATTAGATATTTTTTATTTGCATTGTTCATACTGCCCCAAGGGAATATATAACATATAGTCACTTTATTTTACTGTCCAGCAATGGTAGTGCATATCTTATATCCCTATAGGAAGAGCTGCACTTCCAGTTTCATTACCTAATACAAAGCTGTGTCAGATAATAAAACATCGTAGTATTTTATCTTTGTAAACTGTAAATATTATAAATAATCTGTAAGGCTCACTGTTGCAGATGTGCTCCTATTTGAATTAATGTTGCTGATTCACCACTTACTGACTGACAACAACAGCTGGTTCCACTCCTTTAAAACGTCGACCAATCATCATGAGAGAAGCCTTGTATTTAAATCCAGTTCGTCTGAATGATTTCTTCAACACATATGTAGTCCAGGACATATCCTGAACTAACAACATTACAAAAAATATCAAACTTAGTGAATATGGAATAAAGAATGAATTTGGAAACAGTAAAGCTCATAATTATTCTCAGTCAGCACATCATTCCCAATGGATATAATCACTTAAAAAAAGAATAAACACCCACCAAATCTTGCATAGTAACTATTTTCAGACTGTTACATGTAGATGAGCAGTTACTTCCTCAAGCAACTGATAGGCCACACAAACAATCAGATAGTGGGAGAAGTAGTTTATCTATCACATAATCGACACTTATCGTTCAGTCAGTATACACAGCATTTTACATGCTAAAGCAAAACTATATGAACAGCGACTAAAAGTATATTGTGCAAAACACAATGAGAAACTATTGGAAAATGTCACTAAACATTTCTTGTTTCAGTTGTGGCCTATGATAGGATGTTAAATACTCTGATCTCTCCAGCTATCAAGTTATCTAGGCTGGAGTTGGAGACCAGTGCTAAAATGTGCTGTGGTTAATTAAAGCTTTAGAACCCTATGACTTCCTTTTTTCCGCTTTCCTGCTTCTAACCTTCTCGGCTGGACGCCAAGGTTTAAGACAGACTCCCCACGATGCATATTACAGCTGAAAATGTCAGAGTGCTGGTGCTGTGTACAGTCATGCCACACTCTGGACAGCAAAGAGTAGCAGCAGAGCACAGAGGCCTGCGGTGAGCTTTAGCTTTTAATGACTGCGGTTGGATAGTTACAGTGATTCATGACCATAACTTTTCACCCATGTCAAGTATTAGTATACAAATGCATTGAATTTAAACACGGTTTAAATCGGTCATGTTAGGAATTATAAAAAGAGCTTTTACCATGAGTTTCCATTAACTCATATTTTAACCATAATTACTGATTGTTTGCCAGTGAACAGAATCAGCCATATTTTAGAGTTTTTAGAATTTTCACTCAGCTGGGAAAACCTTTGCTACACACTTAACAGCAATAACTTAGAAAACTTATATTATTTTCATCTTGCTTCTAATGCAGGACAACAAAGCTAGCTTTGTGTGAAGACTAAATCTAGAAGTTGAATTTTAGTTCACCCATCTATCTCCCAAATCTCATGGAAAATGTCACCCTGCCGTGCAAAAAGTTTCCTCCTGGGTGGTAATCATTCACAACGAATCTGACGCTTAACAAAACGTTTACCTACCTGCAAGGAAATTCCCCATGATGGCCTGCTCAGTCACCACTGACATTCTTTCTAGCTGTGTGATGTTGGATGACAAGCTTAAATGCACCCCTCAGATGACATAAACCATCAGATGCTGAAGATTTCTTTGTTGCAAAATCAAAAGTACATTTCCAGAACACAAAAACTGCTCAAATCATCAAAAAGTCCAACTTTGTCACTCTTGCACTTACATTAACAAGCAGTGGTGACTAGTCTTTTATGATATACATTGTTCTCCAAGTATTTTGTGTCATTCTTCATTTCAAACACCATTCAACGTGGTTGCCAGACAAGCGTGTCTAATCTGTTCTCTGTGCTATTCTGTGTGCAAGAGAAAGAGTGCCACAGATATATCCCAGAGGGCTATAGATCATAAACAGTCTGCCATACTACAAAAAGATGAATGTAACAAATTGTGAAGAAAAAAAGTCTAAAAACCAGAAGAACAAAAGGGATATGAATCTCTAAATTTCCCTCTTCTCACCCCCTTAGCCTCTAAGGAAGAACAAAAAGGTTTTTTCTCAAATCTAGAGAATGCAATAATGTCATGGATTAAAAAAAAACCCAACAAATTAGGTTCTGGTTTTGAGAGTCAACCAGTATTTGACCACAGGCTAATTAATAAAGTCTCTAGGGAGAGTGTGACTAAGCAAGGAGTTGCTCATTTGTTCTGGTTGCCTCATAATTATGACGTAGACTTGGGGTGTGATGAAGCAACAGCTCCTCCGATTAGGTACGCAATTCAGTACATTTTATTCAGACCCTTAACTCGACCTTAAATCTGGCTGCAAGATTTTAAGCAAGAAAGAACAGAGCAAGATGGGGAAATGGGAAAACTTCTCAATAAGCTGCCATGGAGGTAAACATGTGGTTTGAATATAAATCGAAACAAAGTCGACCTTAACATGACAAGCTGCCATGAGCATTTTCATTTTTTTCCTCCATGTCTGGAGCTCTGACTGTCTCTCTCCATCTCTCTGGCAGCTTTACAAGTGTAAACCATCAACCAAAATGCCTCAACTGACTGCAATCAAATGGCATGGGCTGTGTATGTGCGCGTGTGTGAGCAGCCTAGCACACAGCGTGTGCAGACTGTGGTAGCCTAGCGGTTAAGGTACTGGACTCTGGACCTGATCCTGGTCCTGGGTTCAAATCCCACCTCTGTTAGTTTCCAAACTCAACAAAACTTTAGTTATGTAACTAGTACAGATAATACAGGGCATTTTGCCATTCATTTAGTTATCTTAGCAAACTTATTAAGATGATGGCATGATGGCAAGAAGGTCCTGTGTTCAATTCGTAGGTGGAGCAGTCATGTCCACCATGTGTCAGTTTCGGTTTACTTTAAAATTCCCTCCACAGTCCAAAGCGTTACATAAGTTTTAAGTTAGCTTGCGTCTCTAAATTACCCCTGTTGTGTAAATGTATGTGCCTTGCTGCTGGCTGTCATGCAACCCTATGTAGGATTAGGGGGATAAACAAGCGTATGAATGAATGAAGCTTATTAAGATGGCTTTGCGTAAATCAGCAGAAACAGAAAAAATAATGCGAAGACGAAATGCTTATTTTTTTCAAAGACGGTTAAAAGTTGACAACTAACTAATCAGCTTGACAACACCATTCATGTTTCACCTCCAGCTGCATTTCCCACATCAAGCTGTCAACAAAGTAGAAACGTCATGCAGTTGAAATTCAGATTAAACAAATATCCATCTATATATCTAGAGAAGTCTATCTTCAATTCTTTTTGAATTCTTAATGAAACAATCCTCAGACCACTGGACTATCAAATATTGATATTGTGCAGCTTCAAAGCATTTACTATAAGTTGAATATTATTGCACATACTGGCATAGAAATTGCTTGGGATGGGGGTTCTAATGTAAAGATAATATAAACAGGTATTATGTTTACATTATTAGTTTCATTATTTACTTTACATTTTCTTCACATTTTGCTACACCAACCAATGTTTGGCCAAGTTCAAGCCATGCTTGTCACTGAAGGTGCCTCCCATATATGTAATTTGATTGTTGAAGTTTGTAATAGTCTTCATGTTCTAAACAGCGGCTATTTCATGGATGCTAAAATATGTTCGATTTTGAGCTATAGACCAAGAGTGCTGCATATGGTTTATAGAATGTGAAGGGAAAACTCCTTGGAGGACAATTAACTATAACTATGGGTACAATACACATTCAGTCAAAAAAAAGTAAAACCCAACTGATGATCAAATGGAAATAGTCAGCATTAATTAAAGTGCCAGGAATAAAGTTATGGTTAAATGATTTCATTTATGGCTGTGTTTTGGAGATGGCTAGGTGGACCTATGACAATTTTGCTTAGAGTTACTTAGTGGCTGTGGTAAATAGTGTCATCTAGTTTATGTGCATGTAAATCGTGTTCTATTTCTCAGTATAGCTGTTTCTTTGCTTCGGGAGTTTGGTTGTGTGCTTGGCACAGTTGTTTTTCAATGCACATTTTATCATACAAAAGCAGCTTCTGGTGTTAGTGGCTGCATTTTAGTGCGGTCTCATAGCATCACTCAGATTATGCACATTTGCTTTGGATACTTGCAAAGTCAGTTTCATTCAGATTATGCACGTTTTCTTTGGATAATGTCAAAGTTGGTTTCATTCAGACTGTCACACCCTCCTTAAAAATGTTAGACACCCTAAATTTTAAATCCCTTTAATATACTGGCATGCTCAGATTTATTTGCTCAGTGCTGTGTTCCTCACCCTTCTCTTCCATCAGATGACTACTGTAAGATTCTAAGATTTTTGGTCAAGCTGAACATCTGAGCCATAATTGGCCTTGGATGTGCATCCCAAATCTGTCCCTGAAAGAGTTTGATTGACAAAGTTTGTCATAATCTTCATATTCTGCACAGGACACAGATGCTAATGTAGGCCGTTGCGTGTCTTCGACAACAACCGAATTCTCTCTTTTTAGATAGAATTGGAAAAAAAAACATGCATTTCAAAGCCAAACCACCTTCTTGCCCCTTAATGAACAGGCCATTACAAAAAATATGCAATAAATCTGAACTTGGGGCAAATAGGGTAGGCAAAGAGGCAGAGGTAAGGACAAAGATGGTAAGAACATATTTCTTCCCTTTTGCTCACATCATGTGGACCATCTGCTATCAGGGGAATTGTTATGTAACTGGACAGAGGTTTGCTGCTGCTGTTCTGTGGTTAACATTCCATTACAAATGGCTTTTTTCACAAGATGATGAAAAATAAATGTACTATGGCCTATTTTTAACTTTAAACTCAGTTTATCTCAGCTGAGTGATAATAGGAAAATGGCTGGTCAGGTTTAACATGAGTTCAAGCATCCTCAGAACACAAGGCTACCTTTGCGAACACTGACAGAGCCTTTTATAGTAACAGATGGTTACACCCAAATATGCACATACGACATTCATACCAAGCTGTCCACACCTAATTTCCTGGCCATTTCAATAATCTGACTACACCCACAATATGGCCAACTATTACTGCACTGTTTACAAAGACATATGGAAATTCACGGGAGATTATTTAAAAAAAAATCTGTAACCTTGAAAAAGAGTTACCAGTCTTCTCATCCATAAATAAAGCTCTAGAGCGTCGATATTCAAGGCAGCAGCAATTCAAAAGCACTGTAATCAGGATTCAGATAAAAAAAAATATTCAAGCACATATGGATATGATGTTCAAGTGTGCACAATGTCTTGGCTACGTAGTGCATGTGGTACACCAGCAAAGTTCACCATTTTATTTAGAAATTTTGACTAAGGATTGCACAGCAAACTAAGGGGAGTTATTAGGCATGGCATAACTATCATCACGGCACATTGTGCATTATTTTAAGGGTCAATACCACATTAACACATATCACAGTATGTGAACTTTTAGGCACCACAATTTAATGTGCCAGGAAATAATGTGAAATTCAAGAATTTGTACTCTATTTAAAGATTTTAATTGTTTAAAAAGGTGATACTGCACTGCCTGTTCTGGAAATGTGTGTTTCCTCGAGGGGACTTTTAGGCAGTCAGCAAGGTATGTTCACTTATGCTTGTATTCCATCATGCGCAATTATATTTTGGTTTTAAAGTGTGTGAATGTTTATCTGAGCTTGTTCTGAACATTTAGTGGTATCGCTGATACATTTGCCCATCGTTTGCACGCAGATGAAAATAACCTTTATATTTACAATATAGCAGCATTAAAAAAAAACTCGATAACTATGGTAATATCTTGTTTCACAGAACACAATGCAGTTGTTACATGGCACATACCTGGATATACAAATACATCACCTTTCTAGATAGCAGAAATGAATTAGACATTTCATATAATAAGCAGGAATGCTTGACTCAGAGTAAAATGCTCTCAGAAGTCTCCTTGAGTGAGCAAGCTAATGGAAAAAGCACTAAGATAGAGCAAGAGGAAGCTCTCGGCCATTCAATATAGTGAATTCCTTTATATGTGTGGTTTATCGCAGAGAGGGAGAAATCATTTGGCCAAAAAAAATTAAGTCCTGCTATACTTACCGCTATGTAGGAGTTGAGCTCAGGAAAGACTCTGTATGCCCCACAGACAGGGGAAATGGAGCAACGGTTAGGGAAAGATGACGTCACGGCACAAGAGACCTCTGGCAAGGAGATGACTTGAAATCCAAACTTCTCATAGAGATGCTGCAGCTCTTTATCAGGTGCTTCCTCATTCTCACTCAGCACGCTGCCTACTGCATAGCGACAACTATCAGCTTGAGTCTGATAGAGAGAAAAAGGGTCAACACTCAGTTACTAATTTGTTTGTACATTCATAGAACAATATAGCATTTTAAATCGACAATAACATTAACAAAGCTAAAATGGCACTAAAGCACACAGTTGGCCTAATTCAATAGGTTATTTATTACAGTGCTGAATTCAACATCTGCATATTACAGCAATTCTCATACTGAATGTGTATATACACTGCTCAAAAAAATCCAAGAACACATTTAAATCAGAGTACAGCATCAACTCGGTTCAACTTCTAGGAAATCGATGTGGTCAATTAAGTCTGGGGAAAAATGTTAATCTACATACGCACTAGAGGAGCAACAATGCGACAATGCCCAAAACAGGAATGATTTAATAGGTGAAGCCACTGACATTTTGTCCCTCTGCATTTTTTCTGGCTCATTTTCTCAATAGTTTTGCAGTTGGCCAAGGTCAGTTTCACTACTAGTACCATGGTGCAGTACCTGGACCCTACAGAGCTTGCACAGGTAGTCCAATTACTGTAGGAGAGCTGAACGTAGTAGGTCCTTAACCTCTCAGCAGGACCGGTATCTGCTGCTCTGGGCAAGGAGGAACAGGAGCCCTGTAAAATGACCTCCAGCAGGGCACCCTTATTAATATGTCTGACCAAACAATCAGAAATTGGCTTCATTTTTCGATCCATCCGATGCAGCCAGGTTGCACCTCGGACTGTCCAGGACTTCAGTGATGCCCTGGTCAAGATTTGGGAGGAGATCCCCAGAATACCAAACATCGTCTCATTAGGAGCATGCCCCAATGCTGTCAGGCACGTACGGCCATACAAACTACTGAGTACCATTTTAAGTTGCAATGGAATTACGGCTACCTGGAGGAAGTCATTAACAATCTTGGATTTTCGGGGTGTCTTTGAAATGATACCCTCTGTAGGGTGATCATTTTTATGTCCATTTCCATCAAACAATGCTGGATCCTTTCATTCTGAACACATTACTCAGTTCATATCAGGAAAGATATTTTTCCCATTGAGATCTGTGTGTGTGTGTG
>JAUZST010042105.1:0-26516 GCA_034779995.1 Parotocinclus haroldoi
GTGTGTGTGTGTGTGTGTGTGTGTGTGTGTGTGTGTGTGTGTGTGTGTGTGTGTGTGTGTGTGTGTGTGTGAGATTCCCAACTACATCCACTAGGGGTCCCTGTAAGCAAAGAGACCAATATAGGTACGCTTTTCTTTTGGCCATTTAGGTAAGTCAAGTCAAGATGTGGGCTGCTCACACAAATTAGGAGATATTTCGTTAATCACTTTAGCGAGCAGTCTCTTTCTACAGCGCTCCTGACAATGAAGCATTGTCTTAACATTTTAGACCTATAATCTAAATAATATCTAGAGCCATTCCCCAAACTGAGCAGGCCATTTTGACAGCAGCAAAAGCAAAGAGCGGTGCAAGGAAAACGAGTCTAAAGCGACCAAACCTCCTTGGGTGGGGTAGATGAAATATGTAAGAATGAAACGAGCTTAGCAGTCATGGCGCAAAAAACGGAGACTAAGTCAATATTTCTAGCTAAATAGAAAGAATCGGGACAGATGAATTCTGACAAAAAGAGGACAAAAGAGGTCAGTAAGCGTGCTCTTAGGTTGCAGGACCTTTCCAAATGTCCAAGCACGATCGAGGTGTACCACCGAAAGCTCGGACTGACTGCGTTTTCATCGTACCAGTGAACTGGAGCGGTGTATTCAGGGCCAGGACGGCGATATCGCGGCTGTTGTCGTCAATGTTGGCATCGACGAAGGGCAGGTAACTGCTGTGATACACAACCGTCCTCACCTCGGCGATGACCACGTTCTTATGGATGGGGGTGTTGTAGATGGAACCCATCAGGACCCTCCACCTCGACACATGACGGTATCTCCTGGGGATTCACGCACCGAAGTGATTTGTAAGGCTACGTATGAAATGACTTGCTTTTCTTCGGTGTTTGCGGTGGAAATAAAGTACAGTTTTGTTTAAAAAGCCGTCATTTAAAAAGGGCAATCTGCTGTTCTACCCGCATATCAACATGCCATAACAGTAGTAGTAATAAAGCAATAATAACAAACGCTTCTTTATTCAGCCGATTCGGACACAGTCTGAATATTTTTGCTCCCAAGTTCGAACAAGACTTGCAACGTTTTCCAAGCGCGCGCGTGTCTGAAATGAAGTGGATGAGCAAAAACTAAAAACTAATCGTTTCGCCTAAGGTGTCTTAGGACTCACTCATGAAAACGGAAGCGTACACTGCTCGCAAAAATTGGGGGACGTTCTGAAATCTTCGTCTATATTCTTGATTCTTGGTCCCTTTTTTGGTCCCCCACTTTTAAGGGGTTCTTAATACTAAACAGTACTTCAAAGGGAACGGTTACAGATCAGGGACGAGGTAGCACGGCATTTTTTTTTATTTTTATTTTTTGGAAACTTCAAGGCATCTTTAAGACGAAGATATTTATGTGTTTTATGACTCACTCTGGGAAGCAGTGCGCGGCGCTGATGATCCAGCGGTCTGATACGATGGAGCCCCCGCACTGATGAACTCCGTCGTATTGTAGACTGACCTGCCACGGCCACGATCCCTGCCGGGCGTCCACGCCGCCCACGATCCGCTCTTCTGGAAGCATTCGGCGTCCGCAGTCTGGGAAGGGGGGGAGAGAGGATTCAGGAACCTTATATTTACGGCAGGCTGAAGATTCTAGAGGGTGAAGCAGCTAAAGCAGCTTCTAAAGGACTTTGTCCCGCAGGACGTTCTTACCTTGACAGAGCACTTGTACGATCTGTCCGTTGTCACACTTGCTGAAACAGAGCCATTCGGAACAACGTCAATTTAACAAGCGACGCGTTTTTGTGAGGCAAGTCAAATGACCGTTTGTACCATCGGAGGTATGAAGGACCGAGCGAAGGCAGTCTTTCATCGCTTGCGTTAACTTGCTTTCGCTGCGAATTCCAAAAGAGCTGGGCTCTTCTTTTTTTTTTTTTTCTTTTTAAACTTATCAGTTTGTCTTATACGCTATCTATGAATGAAATCTGCAAAGGAACAGGCATCACCATGGATACAGGACGGTGCTTATCTTCTTGCCGTGGGTTAACTCGTTGTCTTTGACGCACAAGAACTCGTGGTCGCTGTTGCTCTCAGGGGCGCAGGTGACGGAGAAATTAATCGCCCTAGGAAAAATTGCACAAAGCACATGTCTACCTCGGTTATCAGCGTCTTTTTCCTCAGTGTCTTCCTACAGCACTAGCAGCCACAGCAGCCGCCCGTATGGGCCGTGACTTCCAGCTGATACAAAGAGTCTCTTATAGGGCACGATACACACCGAGCAATCGTGGCAACACATCACGGGGCGATTTAACAACATGCCTGGCACACAGGATAACATTTTACATAATAACATATTCATGCCATTTAGCAGACACTCCTATTCAGGGCGACCTACAACTTTACAACCCAGGAAATGGTGGGTTAAGGGACCTAAATAAGCCGATTTAATCCACCTGTATGACTGGCTACGACCTACGATGCGATCAATCGCGCTTAAACAATGTCAGAATTCTGTCGTCGGCCAAGTTCCTCCCTTTTCACGCTTTGCATTCTTGACGTTTAGCCGTTCTCGCCGCGATCGCACTCTTACCTGACGAAGCCCATTTCTTCGCAGCTGACGGCGGCGAGCAGCTGATTGGCGTTAGAGGAGCAGACGTATCTCCATCGCCGCTGGGTGGAGTCAAACACGCGCAGTCTCTGATCCGCCGCGCTCACCTGCACTGTAGTAAAGGACGAGACGCTAGGTCACACGTCGCCAAAAACACTTGATTAAACTGAGCCGTAACGCCCGGATACGTTACCATCGTATAAACCTGTGTCTTCCGCTGCCTTTAGGTATGTGGCTGCAAAACACACGGGGGGAACAAAACTTAACAAAGCATGTAGGTGCAACGTTGAAACGTCACTAAGCTGTTGAGTAAAAAAAAACTAAAATGCTTACTGGATTGAAAAAAAAAGCGTGTTGCTTATTTGTATGCAAGAATTTAACCAATCAAGCTTTTTCTATCTATGGCAACGATACGAGCGCGGCAGGATGTCTCACCCAGGGCCCAAATGGCAGCTCCCAGTCCTCCCAGGACGATCACAGTCAAGCCCACAGCAACGCTGGCTCGCCGTGGGCTGCACAAGGCCATACCTGCTCCTGTCAGACACAAAACGTTTATAACACACCTGAAAGTGATGTATGGAGGGGTGGACAATAAAGTGATCATAGACGATATGCTTTCCTGACCATGCTGACGTAAAGAACACCGGCCAACTGCGAGTTTATTTAAAGCAAGTGTAATTAGTCGAATCGAATTTAAAAAAATAAATAAAAAAATCACATTCCTAAGCGTGGGATTGAATATGAATAGTAGTTTTTGGGGAATCCGGCGCTACTGATGCTTTTTGTCAGCGATCGCACGTGTCCTTAAATATCGTGATATAACATTTCCACTGTATCGTCCACACCCAAGTCACACCAGCCTATACCACGGACTGGATTTGCCAGGGCACGGAGCGTGATGGGAAAACTTCTACTGCAGAGCGTCGGGTGAACGGTGGAAGACACAGATCAATAGTCCAAAGTCAACGCTTTCATGCACACAAAGTAAACTGGCAATTTAATATCCAGTGCCATATTCCACACATACGCGCCAGATGGGAAGTGTCAGTCTGTCCCAGGTTAGGATTTGCCAGGTCGGGCCATGGAGTGGGACGGTAAACATAAGAGCCACGTGCAAAAACGCGAGTCCATTTCAATGTCAGTTCTAGCCTATAAAAAGTCTGTCCAGTGAAGGTCTGTGTCAGTGATACGGTTACGTCGAGGGACAAATTGAGAGCAGGGTGTAAAATCCAGAGGTTCGAGCTTCTCTCAGATTCTACTAACATTCGGGGAAAAAAGAGCAATCCAGTTTTAGAAATCCAAACGAGAAATCCAGTATTCCAGTATCACAGGGCATTAATATGTCGTGCTGTTACTATACTTTATTCCAGGCTTTTCGGATGGCTTGTTCCTCGGACGTCCCTACTTAAGGATCTAGTGAGGAGGGAGGGAAAAAATAATAATAATAAACCTTTATCTTTCAGCACTTTTCAATTTCTCGAGGACTATGTGGAATGAGTGCAAGGAAAATACATTTTTATTTCAAAATAACATTTGTTTAACCTACAATTCAGTTAAAGTGAAAAAAAATTGAATGAACAGAAGAAAACGGGCGGGGGGAACAAGCTAAAAATGTTTAAATTTTTTTTCAATTTCAACCAGAATTTCAACCATTGGTGACGCGGCGGATCCGAGAAATACCAAAGGAAAATTATTTTTTTTTGGTATTCTTCAAATATAGTCGTCGGCGGAAACAAGCAATAAAAAAAAGTCTGGCCTTATTAAGCTTATCGGAAAAAGGAAATACACTGCTTTAAATACAAGTTCTACCCCGATTTAAGTAGATCGGTTTACGATATCTCGACTTTTTCCTTAAATAGCACGTAAATTATATATAAAGAGATCCTTCTGAACCAGCCAATGCAAAAATCTATCAAAGTCTAGTCAGTCTCAACTAATACTGCGATCTATTACGTTCAGTATTGCATACGATTACTAAGCAAAGGCTTACTGACCAAACAAACCAGTCATGACATTGGTAATGCAGCTTTTCTTTCTTTTCCACAAGCCTTTTAGTCCTTAAACAGGGCACAATGTCCACTGCACATCCCTGGTGGCACCCTGGGCACGAGTCCGCGTTTCCCTTTCCAACAGTGCCAGAGCAGGTGAGGGGAACAGTAAGGCTCGAACAGGTGCGTTATGGTCGCAAGGTTGCTGCCCTATGATGTGGACATGCTGGCAGGACATGAGGAGTGATAACCAGTAACCACAGATGGCTGTGATTGGTCCACTGTGGCTGTCAGTCCTGCCTTATTGTTCTTATATTCCATATTAGGGTTCATACGTTCTATCGTTGCTAACGATGCCTATGGAACGTTCAGTTGTACGGGACATGTACTAGCAGTGAGTCAAGTAAGAGCAACACGGACTGCTACTGTTTGTTTACGTTATTTACTGGAAAGCGTGATTTGGTATCGCCTGTCCCTGAATAGGTTGCTTCTTCCGAGCGTGATTCACCGATGATTAACCCGTCTGCCGGCGTTTGTACCCATCTGCCAGTCACGTACAAGTTTTAATTAACAGCTGATGTCCTCTGGCTCGCCGGTGATCAAACGGCAGCCGTTCTACTACAAGAGCAGCCATACTTCCAGAATGGACGCATCGTGCGTCAACGTTTCAGTCCCGGACTTTTCCAGGTATCTTCGGAAGGCGATTTGGAAACCGGGCCCCCGTCGGAGCCCAGAAAAACCACATCATATTCCCAAATCCACTGACTTTTATGCCCCATTATGACTTCAAATGGTATTCCTATTTATCTGCTTACCACGATGAGAGTTTGAAACGATGACGTTCCCCCAAGGTCACGGGTTCGTTTTTAATCCCCGTTTTGTTATGATGCACCGACGTTTCCGTTGTCCAAACCTGTCAGTGTCGCACAGTGCCGCGCCTCGCCGCTCATATTTTCCTTTCTTATGACGTGCGGCTCGTCGCCAATCTTTCCTAAAGTCTGCCTCACCTTTTGTCTTATTCCAAGAAGCAGAACGTAAAAGAAGACCTAACGTGTCATGAGTATAAGAAATGATAAACGTACAACATATAAAGTGGATTTATGGTGCATTTATTATGGCTGAACATTTTGACTGTAGCACGCGGCGGGCTCTAGAGTTTTCACAGAAATTGACAGTTGCTAATTGCTCAATTAGAAATGCATTTGAATTTGGGGTTGTTTCTGGGTTCTGCTGATGAGACGCTGAACAGAATGAACAGGACGGTCATGTTCGAGCTGGGAGAAAATATAGGGTAGTTTGTGTATTGATCATCATCAGGTAATGGCCTAGCGCTTAAGGGTTAAGGGTTAAGGTACTGGACTGTGCACCAAAAGGCCAAGGGCTCAAATCCCACGTCGGCCAAGCTGCCACTGTTGGGTCCTTGAGCCCCTCAACCCACAACCGTTTGGATTGTAAGAATTGTAAGGAGCTCTGGACCCTTGGGACCCGGGTCCAAACTTGGACTGGATTTGCAACATGAACTTAGGATGGTATGGTGTGCTTACAGGAACCTGAGCTGGCCTTCCTGATCCCAGTAAATGATGGGGGCTGAAAGTATAGCTGTACTGGAACTTTGAACATTAACGTATGATGTGGTGTTGATCAACCAAGGCACGAATGCATCAGATTAGTACCTGTACTTTGACCCATTGACCCATACTTTCCAGCGCACCCCTGTAGCGCCCGGTCTGACCCACTTGCCGCAGAACAAGCAGCACTTTTGTATTCCAGTACGACTGCACGGAGACCTGAAAGTGCTCCTTCGTTCCAGCTGACCGGCAACGGCAGACCAAACGAGGCCAAAGTCGTCTAGTTTACCGCTCAGAAAAATAAGGGGATACCCCAAAATGAACTATCCCATCGTGAAATGTCCCCTACTATTTGCAAGCTGTGCATAATACAACCTGGGATAGTGCTGAGGAGGTAAATGCCCGGCCCTAAGCCATGCAAAGCGGTATTTAGTCTGGTTCATGCTACGGCGTGCGAGCGTGGAAGTCCATCCCAGTGAGTCACCGATGAGTCACCGATGAGTGCTGCTGAGCCGTGGTTCCAGGAAAGCCGCTTAACGATACGATGTGAAGGAGTTCCCTGTGTTTAGGCTTGGAATGGCTGTGCCTTTCCACATAAACATGTTCATCTCTGCTTGGTAACCAGGAACATTTCAGACTCCCCTGACCTCCTTAACGTGTTTAATCTGGGGTTTCTTTATGATCTGACACCGCGAAGGGTGCCTGCTCCTCTTTTAATCCTCACGCGTCTTCCTTGCAACTGAATATGGAGCTTTCCGAGGCGGCTCCGCGTGCATTGTTTACTCAAAAGCCATCACGTACATACACTGGGAAGAAGGACTTCTCGTGGTGAACCAAGCTCGAGCCCTGGCAGTGACTTCTGGGAGCCCAGGCATCGTGAACCAAGCCATCCTGAGCTTGCCAGATATTGTTTAGGACTTCGGAGTTTCTACGACACCACAGCTGAAAGCTACACGAGGCCATGGCTGTGCCTCTTGCCAGGCCTGCTTTGACCACAACCCTTAATCAACGCGAAGGACCAACTTACGTCGGACTGAGAAGGCAGGCTGTGGAGGTGCCGTGCTGTAGGCGGCACTGATCTGCACTGCTGTGCTCAGCACATTGTATGGACACACCTCTCTAGGCAGGTCTCGGCAGACACAGAGGCACGATCTACCGAGGGAGCAAATGACTCCGTTTTGGAATTCTCCAGAGCGTTCCCGTGGGTGAGTTCGCTACGCATGAATTCTCACGCGACCGGTGTCTGTATTTGCTATTGGCTGGATGATCCGAACCCCAGAAACGCTCAAACAAACAGATGCCGAATTGAGTGGGGTACTATTCTACTCTCTGTAGCTCTGTGTTGATATTTTAAGCAGTGCTGAGTCAGTGAGCAAGGGCACGCACAAGTTCGGGAGGTAGGCATGGACGCGATGTGGCATGATTATCTCTTTCCTTTGCGCCGTCAAGGTCCCGGGTTCAGTCCCAGGGTGGTCTGTAAGTCCTCCCCGTGTCTGCGTGGGTTTACCCCGGGAACTCCGGTTTCCTCCCACGGTCCAAAGACATGCGCGCTAGGTTAATTGATTACTCTAAATTGGCACTGACTTGTATTTGTGTGCGTGTGTGTGTGTGTGTGTGTGTGTGTATATATGTGGCTGGTGTTGAGATGAACTTGTGTACGGACATAACCTTGGGGTGTGTCGCCGGGGACGGCCGCTGATGCCGATAGCGACGTTAAAGAAGCCAAATAAACGAACAAACCTTTGCACCATCCAGTATGTGGCTAGAGAATTAAAGAGAATTAAAATCAATTTCCGGATATAGATGTTAATGGATAAAAAAAAAATCCCAATCTTTCCTATAGGAAAATTCCTGCTGGGTTCCACACGTAAAATTCCCCTAGCTTTAATTATGTCAGCATGATACAGTGCCACAGGGTGTAACATGGGGGCATTAGGGACACCTGGCCCGATGACATAATTGGGACCTACGCTACCCGGTCGTTACTGGCGCCTGATGCTTCCCGGTCATTAAGACCATAGCTCCCATTTCTGACTGAATACTTTTAAGTATCAGTTGGAACCCGATGCAGACACAATAAGCATGGTCACCGCTATTCAGACGCACATAAACATAGGTCGCTGACTTCACAGACTGAAAATAAAGGCATATTCGTTCATGCGCTTGGATTTCAGCCCCAGTGCTGTTCCAAATAATATTGCAACCCTTGAACCCTCACGACGGGATCTCATCGACGCCCTTCTGTACGCACCTCAGAACCTGGCGACACATTTACACGGAACACCGCTATATGTCACTGCTCGTGACGCTTTAAAATCGTTTCTTTTCCGCAAACGTTAAAGCCAAAGGCACATTTAGCGTGCTAGCGCTCTTCACAGTGGAGCGCTGTCTCGAGGCCAGTCCCAAACTGAGCAAGCTCGGGGACGACAGCGGCTAGGGAAAACTTCTTAAAGGTTACAAGGAAGAACCCTTGGTAGGACCAGAACTCAAAAAGAGACCCAACCTCCTTGTAAGGTCTGATCTTTGTGTATCCGGATCACTCTGCTGGTGGCAGCCAAGACCAAACTGATGTTCAGTCTTTTCCTACTTGGGCAGCTTGACATCCAGCACTTTTTAGCCGGCAAGCATCATCACTGAGCGCGTCAGAAAAAAAGGACGTGATGTCTGACTTTCCAGTTCAAGCCAAATTTGACCAGGGTTGACTGTGTGTCTCAAAACAGTGGCACACTTTTTTTTTATACACTCTTTAACGTGGCGGTTTAAGACACAGCCTTCTTGCAGGACATGGAAGATTTCGTGACCTACTGTGCTCGATACTGCGTCAAAACAACAGGCTTGGCCACCCATTTTGTGTACAAAGTTGTGCAGGAGGACATGTTTAAAGCAAAATGTTCAATCGACGTCCATCTATACGCATAGGGCGCTGATAGAAAAGCAAGCCATTCACCCTACCTAAGCACGATAGGGTATTTATTTAGGCATTACGTTTTGTTTTGTGTTTTTTTTGGATTAAAGAACAGCCCGGTGACTTTTGGCCAGTTACGGTATTAATAACTAGTTATAACACAGAGCCTGAACAAAACATGACTAATCCATTTACAGATCTATCTCCGTTAATGTTTAACAGCAGTCCGTCTGCTGTCTGCTGAAAAAAAAAGAAGAAGAGAAAACCAGAATGATCAGCGCGTGTCCATAAACTCACCGATTTTTTTCGACGTCATCCTTCTTCTGGAAAGAAAAAGAGCAGGGAAAAGTGAGGAAGAGGAAGCAGGTCCTCCCAAATCTCTCCTTGCTGCCTCTGTAACTCAGTTGACCTGCAAAGGGTCGAAAAAAATAGTGCCATAAGTTCAGCAGCTAATGGACGAAAACGGGTTAAGCAAGTTAAATAAACCAAAGGGCACTGCATGTTCTGGACGGGACGAGACAACGGGCCAAATGTTTTCAACGTGCTTCAGGGGAGGGCAATAAGGTGACTGTTATAATGAAGCAAAATGATAATGAACGAGGAAATAATATGAAGGTAAACCAGCCACGCTGTTGAACTTTTATAACTCTTAAATCTGAGCCCGTTTGTCCACAAAGTTAGGTACGTATGAGGTACACTGGGACAATGACAAACCAGTCACGTAAACAAACTGGTAAGAGTATCCCAACGCATAAAATCAGGAAGGAAACCCAATGTTTACGAGGATTTCGTAACGTAAAGCTGCCACAAAAATATTCATATCATGAACCACAACTGCTGGTGGCAGCGCCAGTAAAACACTACTACAGACACGGCCTTGTTTTTAACTACGCAAAGATATATTGTAATATCGAGAACATATGATCATATCGACTAACCCTGAATAAAGTCACTGGTATTAATTAAATGAAAATATAGCATAGCATATTGAATGACGTTTCTTCCGATTAAGCCAAAGATACGAGGTCTGGAGACTCAAAACCAGATCAAAGAAGACATGATATCGTATAATATCACGTTTATAGGTTTTAGTGGCTCGAGCGAAAAGCTTTAAACGTTTTCTCGTCTTTGTTTGTATCCATGGTATCTAAAGTCTCTCACCTTCTCTGCAGCAGGTGTCGGCATGAAGTCAACTAAGTGAAGAACTTGATGAGAAAGGCGTTTTTTTTTCTCAAAGGGATGACATTTAGGTTTTCCCCAAAGCCTCTGCGCTTTTATTTAGCCTTTTAAAAGATTTTTTTGGGAGACAAACGAGGCCGGAGTTGCTGCTCTCCCTCCCTCTTCACTCTCTCTTCTATACCCGTTTCGAAACCTGCTCTTTCCGGTCAGTAAAAAAAAAAACCGTCCCCGGGGGCCAGGTGAGGTTGTGAGGGGGTTTCAGGTGATTTTGGTTTCAAATCACACGCCACAGTGCCACATAGTGTCCTAAACTGGCATCGTGTGAAACCCAAGTGAGCGCACTATGTAGTGCTTTAGAATGCATTGAGGACGTCGCCGGTGTTATACCAAGCATGCGTAGCGTTGCTCACCACCGTTGGATTCACAACCAGGAGAATAAAGACTTGACTTGAGCTCTAGCACCAGAGATTCAAGACTCAGATCAGACTCTTGTAAAGTACTCATGAACGCCAGTGGGTCCAGAACTTGATTCCCCAATCGAATCCGTATTGCTCATAATGAATCAGTTAAGGAGTAACTCAAAATGGGGGAATAATGGGTCCAGGGTCTTGCTCAAGGACCCGGTCGTGTCAGTTTGAAACC
Source organism: Parotocinclus haroldoi (assembly GCA_034779995.1). NCBI lineage: Eukaryota > Metazoa > Chordata > Actinopteri > Siluriformes > Loricariidae > Parotocinclus > Parotocinclus haroldoi. The sequence goes on from JAUZST010042105.1 coordinate 10,866, forward strand.
TGAACCTTCTGGTCCAGAGTCTAGTACCTTAACCCAAAACCTGTCTGTATTAAAGAGGCACTTATTTGTTTCCATTCATGGCATTTAGCAGACGCCCTCATCCAGAGCGACTTACAACTCATACAGTCTTACAGTTCAAGAAATGGTGGGTTAAGGGCCTTGCTCAGGGACCCGACAGCCTGTGGCAGCTTGGCAGAGGTGGGATTTGAACCCTGGGCCATCAAGTCCAGCACCTTAACCGCTAATCCACCACAGTCCAGGGTAAATACAATGCATTGTTCAAATTCGTCGCCAAGGAACAAAAGCTTTACGTAGCTTTCATCCCGTTGATCTAGTGGCTAGGTTTAAGCACAAAGCATGTTTACGGTTCTTGAAGGTTCCTTTATAGGAGGTACACATATTTGCAGACTGAGTCACAACTGCAAATGAGTGGACAAAGCAATTTCCTGTAACAACCGAGAAAAAAAAAAGCAACACGGACACAGAAAAACGAGAAGTCGAATGACAAGGCTACTGAGAGTATTCCTATTCTTCTTTTAAGATCTGCACAGAGGTCCGGAGTCACAGAGAAGTCACGATGGGCGTGGGCCACTGCGAATTCACTTTGCTATGGACGTCTCTGCTTATGTCAGGTATTATGGCTTGTTTCATTTTTCAGGTATTAAAGTGCACTTCGTTTAGCGGGCGTTTGGTTGTATTCGTGAATCGTGAAGCTGGCACGATGGGAATGGGAATTCTGGGTAACTAATACACTAATACACTTTTAAAGGGCTCCTCACTGCTGACTGGGTGGTCCACGTTCCTGTGGATCCCATCCGCGCTCCTCAAGGTTCCTCTGTGATGATTCCCTGCACCTACGACTTCCCCGAACAGTCAGGCCCTTACCGAGTGCTCTCAGAGATGTGGTGTCTGAACCAGACTTTGTGCATCACACCAAACTACGTGTACCACAGCGCCGCGATCTTCCCCGAGCCAGCTTACCGGGGCAGGATCCAGTACCTGGGCACTCTGGGCTCCAAGAATTGCTCTATTAGAATAGATAACGTAAGGACGAGGGACAGCGGGGTGTACGTGTTCCGCTTTATCACCACCCATCCTGACAGCAAGCTGCCAAGCCAAAGAGGAGTCACTCTGCAAGTAACAGGTAACAGTTTTGTTTTTTTTTATTTATTTTTTTTTATGAATGCTTAAGTGACCTGAGTCACTTAATATACAACTGGTTTCATTTATTATTGACGTATTATTGAAATGTGATCAATTTGCACAGTGCACGGTACGTATTACCTATGAACTATTTGTACAAATATAGAATTGTAATTTAGAATTGATTTTTAAAAAGAAATAATATAAATAACGCCATACATTATTATGGACAACTGCGTGTAAAAATGTATAAATATTCATTTAGGTTTTATCGGTAAAAACCATGCATAGGAAATGTTATTATTTATTTCATGTATCATGAATTACTTAGGATGTATAAATAGTTTTGGCACGTAGAAACAGATGAGTGCGAAGATAGTTTCAGGCCTGTCTGTGAAGGGATTCTAGTTTCTATTCTGATTCTGTTCTGCTGTTTCATAACAATCTTCCTCATTTCAGTTTCCTGTGTAATTCCATAGATATTTCCTTAGAGATTTCTGTGTTTCGTATAGAACAGAAAATGTTTTTTTTTTTGTTTGTTTTTTTCAAAGAGAATTCTAATTTCTCGTCTAAAATAGTATTCGGCCGCCCAGTGTTCGAAAGAGCTTGATAGAGAAGTATCTCTAAGTAATTACTGAGAGACGTAAATCGCCATAGCGATATTAAAAGGGTATCGAAAGGGTTCTGGAAAGATTATATAAGATGCAGAAACAACAGAGAGTAAATAACAGAAAGCTTATTTAGGATTTTACTTAAGGAAAGCGGGAAAGCAATATTTTTTTCGAGTTTGGGAGACCTGGTACAGTCTCAGCCTTAGTTTGTTTTTTTATTCGTTTTTTTTTTTTTTACCTTTCCAAATCCAGGTCCATACTCATATACACAAATATATTAATATCCAATCATCCATCCATTCATTATCTTCCACATAATCCACACATGGTCGCGGGCCGGCCGGTGCCCACCCGGCAACCCTGGTTGCAAGGGCAGGAACAACCCTAGATGGGGCAACAATCCATCGTAGAGCAAACACACACAGTCAGACACTAAGGGCCACTTTAGAGACACCAATTATGGAGGAGTAAACCCACGCAGACACGGGGAGGACATGCACACAGAAAGGACCCAGGCCGATCCGCCCTGGGACTGAACCTGGATTACTTAAGATCTTTCTGCCCCTCTTTCAGACGTCCCAGTGAACACTTCGGTGACCATCACCCACACTGGCAACATTGTGGAAGGCACTTCACTGACTCTATCGTGCACCAGCGATACCAGCTCGCCAACAAACTTTACATGGTTCCAGAACAACGGGACCGTGACGTCTTTTCGAGGAACGGGTCAGAGATTAAGCATTACAAACGCCACCGCAGAAGATGACGGGCTGTACACCTGCATGGCCCAAAATGCCTGGGGTTCCCAGAATGCTACTTTCCCAATCAGCATTCACCAAGGTATGTCCCAAATCTCGCTGGTGGAATCTTGCACCGGTTTTTTAAATGGATTTCCTGAGTTTAATCCTGAGTTTATTCCTATAATCATTTTAAACAATTCAAGAACTCAAGCGATAAGAGGCACTTGTTTGGCTCCGCCCGGCTATAGTCGTAATGGCACGGTGCCCCATGCCAGTTCGATCTTTACCTGACAGGTGGGTATAGGGTAAACAAGCAGCTCTGTCGTCCAGTGTGTAACTCTTCAAACTGACCAATGTACCAATGTTAGTTCTAAAAGAAATGTGTCTGTAGCAACAGGAGGCAGTTCTCTGGCCATGGTTGGGATTCTGGTTGGGATTATCTTCGCCATACTAGCAATAGCTGTTATCACAGTCTGCATCAAAAGGTGAGGAGATCCTTTAGATACATACTCTTAAAATCCAGTATCACCGCCAATTGTGTTAATATCGAAGCTTGAACGCCAACAGTTATTTTTATTTCAGGTCCCTGGCCTCAAAGTCACACCAGAGAGTACTCACCGACGACATCAACCTCTGATGACGGCCCGCCATCGATAACGTTCACCTGGAAAGTCCTGTTCCTCAGTCACGAGGAAAATGTTTCAGTTTGTACATAATGCTTAATAGGAGCCTGTTACTGTATCCCAATGGGCACCGATACTATAGGAGGCTCCATATTTATTAAATGCAAATCCTATGAAGCTGAATAAATAGTTACATTTGTAATTTAGAGATCTTTGTACGGTTTTAAAGTGTTTTTTTTTTCTTTGCTAATATACAAACTGCCATTTCATTATAACCTGACACTAGACATATACTCCAAACACTGCAAATAAAATGAAATTAAAATCATAATATTGCACTGAATGATGGATTTTGGTATGAAAAGTCTCCCAGAATGACAGAAATATCTTTGTATATTTAATACGTCTCTGTTGTATTTGATGATTGAATGCAATTTTTTAAAATAAAAAAGTGCTTTAATGGGACTGTAGTGGACTGGTGGTTAAGGTACTGGACTATGGACCAGAAGGTCCTGGGTTCAAATCCCACCGCTGCCACAGTTGGGTCCCTGAGCGAGGCCCATAAAATCATAGCATTAGCCACATTAACTTCAAAACAATTAAATCTACATACCATGTGATGGTCTTGCTTCCTGGTCTAAAGGGGTGTGGCTAAATTAAGTCCCTGCCTATGGACTATTCTAGTTTTTGTAGTGCCAATTATTATTATTTTCTAATAAACGATGATTTTGTATATACAGTCCAAAGGTATGAGGTCTGAATGCCTTAAATACTTTTTAAAACTAAAGATAATACACTAGGTAATAACTAAGAATACAATCGTAAGGTTAAAGAAATAATCGTATCCATTAGATATTAAAGTTTCTCACAGTACCGTTTTATTGAAAGACAAAAAAGTCGTTCAAACAAATAATTAAATCCGTTGCATCATTTAGCACACACCCTTATCCAAGGCAGCCTACAATGAATACAGTCTTACAATCCAAGCCATTGTGGGTTAAGGGCCTTGCTCAGGGACCCAACTGTGGTAGCTTGGCCATGGTGGGATTTGAACCTGGAACCTACTGGTACATAGTCCAGTTCTTTAACCACTGGGAAATCACAGTCCCAGTTACATTGTTCATGGTTGCTAAGCAATATACAGCACATTCAAGATTATTTTAAAACCATTCAAGGTTTTCTATTCGCATTAATTCTACTGGGTTCTGAACTGGGTTGGGATTCATTCAGATTCGGCTCCAGGAAACAAGCTTGGGAAAGACCCACTGCATCGTAATCTGATTCTAGGCCAGGATTATTTGGCAGTATAAACACGGTGCCTCATGAAATAAATAATTTTTTGTTTACCTCATTCTGGATCTCTGGGTTCACTTGAGACGATGTGTATGTGCAGAAAATTAACACTATTAGTGGAATTAGCATTAGCAAAACCACCACTATTTACCCATTCATAGTTGATTGTGTGTTTGCAGACTGAGCAAACCCTGCTGAATGATGAAAAGCTAGAAAAGAAACTGAAAAGTGACGTGAACAAAAAAGCTCACAACAGCTGTGCTAGTTTCTTTAAAATGAGCTACCTGTACCGTCTATTGTTTAATGACACGACAACTAGCATTGCTATGCACTGCTTGTCACAATAGCATGAAACTGTGAACATTTTATGGTTCAGCACTTAAGATCGGACTCGTGGAAGGCCTTTGGTATTTAGACACAACATGACTTGTATAATCTTCGTGAAGACATTTACAGAAGTTTCTCCATTCACTGCTGTTTGGCTAGCAGAGAATAAATAACGCCGGGGGCCGCTGTTGGTTCCTTTGCGCCATCTTGCGGCACCTTGGTGACTTGCATCTGATCGAGGCTGTGAAAGATTTGAGAAGAAGCGAAATGAAAAAAAAAACATAATAAGAAGCGTGAGTATTAGCAAGAAAACAAGCCGGCACGCAAAAAAAGACAATCAAAACGTCAGTCCAAAGTATAACAGGCTAACCTGGGTATACGAGAGTAATGAACAGTGACATATTTAAGTTTCCCATCGTCACCATCTTTCTTGGTACCTTCCAGAGATTCTTTAAGGGGCACGATGGAGGGGTGAGCATTCTCATAAATCTCTTCTTGTTCCTCCTGAGGAAAATGAAACCAACCAGATGTTATTCGTCTTTAAGTTTAATGGAGTTTCCACTTCAAACAGCCACGTGCGACCGTGAGAGTTTCATGAGGGTCCAAGTTGGTCTTTGGTGCTAACTGCTAACCTTGCATAGTCTTATTTGTCTTTCTGGTAACAAGGTAACTGCTTAACAAATATACCAGTGTTCATATGCAAGCAAGTTAGGGACTGTGGTGGACTGGACTACGGACCAGAAGGTCCAGGATTCAAATCCCACCTCCGCCACAGTTGGGTCCCTGAGCAAAGCCCTCAACCCACTTGGACTGTAAGACAGTATCCGATGTGTTTTGGGACTATAATAGCCTAGCGGTTAAAGTACTGGACTCTGGACCTGATGGTCCAGTGGGATGGTCCTGATGGCCCAGGGTGAACTTAACCCTTAACCCACCATTGCTTGAATCCTATCAGTTATAAGTCGCTCTGGATAAGGATAATATTCATTTTGATATTGCTTTTTTCTTTCTCGTGCTCATTCTTTGGTGGTTCAAAAGTGGGGAAAAAGATTCGGTGGGAATCTGAGTGAACGTCTGAGGTAACATACTGGAATATCGGCCATCTTTGAGCTCTTGGGATGAACTGCTTCTTGGTGCGATTCAAAAAACAGCGTGTCCACCTCCATAGGGGATCCCACCTATGTTGAAAAAACAGAATGTTGAACTTATCATCAGGCTACACCTGTACACACGGTGCATACCCTAAAAGTAGCCAAAAGTTTGTGAACCTCCAAACATTGAATCCTATATGATATGGGTATTGGAATGGAGTTTAACTCTACAACATCTTCACTCTTCTGAAATGGCTTTCCACGAAATACTGGAACATGACTATGAGGTCAGGGGCTGGATTAGTAACAACACGGTTTGTGATGAGCCCAAGGTCAATGTTGGCAAGTCTTGGCCATATAGTGTAACATTAAATGGAATAATAATGTGAATAAAAAAAGCGACCTGCTTGTCTATGTCCAGTGAATCGAGGTCTACTCGGTGCATGTTCTTACTGCAAGAGAAACATCGCTTATTAGTCTCAATCACAGGCACCTCAAGATATCAACATGAGAATGGAGTGAGAATAAGGTCACCTGATCATGATAGCCACTGTCAGAGTGATGAGTCCTACAGAAACCCCGACTGCAGATGCCAGCGCAATGACCTTCAGTCGACCTACCAACCAAACACAATTCGGATGTTCTTAATATTCGAACATATTAGCCCTGAACAATGGCTTAATCAAAAGTTCTAAGACGTAATTACCCCAAATCAAGCTAAATGTAACATTTTTTTGGTCATCGTGGTCAATGTGTCCTTTCCAAACGAAAATACTTTTCGGCATCCTAATCGGGTTGCAAAAGGCTGAGAGAGAAAGTGGCAGGAAAGAAAGCAGACCGTTGTTCGTGCTTTCTGTCGGAAGACAAGGTGTATTTTTAAGCCAGGGTTTCTGCCACGGTCTCACTGTTACGTATGGTGGGGGCGGGTCCAGATGCACCCAAATTTGCAAACGTTGGGCCAAACATGTGTTTGCCTTATTTCTATTCACAATGAGCACTCAGTCATACTATTAGACGGTCCTTAGAGAGTGCAAAATCCAGACTGCTATCGCCAGCCATTTATTTTCAAACCTATTTTCACTTCCTATGTTTAAATGCCACCTCATTATCTATAACGAAACTAGACATGACGCCGTGCTGCTTGCACACAGCTGACTGTACAGAGGAAATGCAGCCACATGTCCTGTCTTGTGACATCTGGAATTAATAAAGCAGAAGTATCAGCACATTTATTAGGGCTCGCTAAAGTTTACTTTTACACTTTAGGGCCTTTTTTCCGAGGGTTAAATTGAAGGCACACAGCAAAAACGATCCAGTCCAACATGCCGGTCAATTTAACGTGCGTTTTAGACGAACGTTATGAGTTGGTATCCCACCAACCTCGAACTCGAACAGTGAGCACCGGAGAGCTGTGCACCCCGATACGGTTGCGGGCTTTGCAGTAGTACTGGCCGCTGGCCCCCGTGCTGACCTCAGCGATGGTATAGCTCTGGCCCGATCGCGTTTCCCAGGCGTCAGCGCCATTGATCCGGTGCCAGGTGTAGTTCTCCACTGCTGGGTTCGCCTGACTGCTGCAGGTCAGAGTCAAGGAACCGCCCGCCTCGATCACGCTGGATGGATTGGCCAAAATGGAGGTGTTCTTAGGGCCATCTGGAAGGGATTAAAAGGAGGACAAGGGTGAAAGAAGGAGAGAGAAAGGGAAGTGAAAAAAAAAAAAACATTGATCGATTGATTTTTAAGGGCTGACGAAGGCAGGAAGGAAGGAGGGAATCTTCATTTTCACAGTAAGACACCTGATCAGATGTGATGAGCGCGACGGTCGTTGCATATTTTAATTTAGCTGTTTATTGTTTATAAAGTGGCGTGGGAGAAATTCTTCTCATATATAAGGTTTGATATATTTTCGTAGGTCATGGGCATTACTCATAGGGAGACTGAGCACTTACAAAGCACAGAAAGGGCGACGGAAGGGGACGTCCCCACGCCCAGGGCGTTCCACGCCGCACAGTAGTAGGATCCACCGTGGTGCGAGCGCACACTAGAAAAGCTGAGGTTCTGAGATGACCCTCTGGTCCATGGTTGACCACCGGTGATCTTGTACCACGCATATTTTACGACTGGTGGGTTGGAGTTGCTGATGCAGGTAAGGTTGACAGAATGGCCCTCCACGATGTCGCCTTTGGAGCTGATCAGGACCTTTGTGTTCTTGGGAGAGTCTGGGTAAGAGAATTGGAACCGCATTCATTCATCGTTTAGTCATTCATTCATTCATTCATTCATTCATCAGGGACTCGAACTATGGACCTTTTGGTCAGCAGTTCAGTACCTTAACTGCTCAGTCCACTAGCTATCTATGTATTAGCATCCTCCAGAGTCACAGAGTTGTCCTACATTTGCAAGTTTGACCCCTAGCCTCGTAATGTCTTGCCAAAAATACAGATCTTACACAAGACGGATTGTTGCCTCTTTGTTTCAGACACCAACTCAGCAATCCTTAAACCAGATATAAGAATATCACTGATCGATGCCGAAACATTCGAATCCCATGTCATGATGTGACACTTTCCAAGTCTAAGCCAATACCGATTCAAAACTGTGTTAAAAAAACTTAGCTTTGTCTCTTACACGTAACGTTGACCTCCACTGGGGCGGAGCGGTCGGTGCCGAGCGAATTTCGGGCCACGCAGAAGTACGCTCCATGGTCTCGGTAGTCCAGGCTCCAGAGCTTGAGCTCGGGCTTGAAGCTGTCCGGTAACCTGCCGCTCTCGCCCTCCCTAAACCAGGCGAAACTCTCCACAGCCGGGGCACCTTCGCTGCTGCAGGTCAGAGTCACAGAGTCACCCTCTGTCATGGGACCTTGAGGGTTCGCGTGCACGAAGGTGTGACGAGGCGCATCTGAAAGAGGTGTGAGAGATTTTGGACTTCAGTCTTTCCTGAGATACTCATAGATGCATTTGGCAGGTGGTTGCAATAGTACTGTGCAAAAGTCCACCATTAGATCAGATATGCCATTTTACCAATGGTATAACGACCGTATATTTATTCCTTCCCAGTCTCTTTATTAGAATACAGCCAAAAAAAAATGGAGTGACATTTGTATGCAGCCTAACGAATGGCTACAGTGGTGATTATTTAGCATGAACTTCCCTTAAACAAGCTTCATCTGGATCCCAAGCTGGCCCCTTTTACAGTCGAATCCAAGTCTGAAAGTTTGGGATTATACAATTTTAGATATGGTCGTTGTACTGTGGCCTAAGACTTTTGCACAAGTCTGTAAGTGGTTTGGTTTGTGGGTAGGTAATTAGGTAGCTAACAATGAAATAATGTAATGCTTACATCCCAAAGACAGGGTGATGCTAGCCGACTGGACGTTCTGAGGTGGTACGGGTCTACAGTAGTAGGTCCCTGCATGCTGAAGGTTAAAGTTGTAGATGGTCGAGACCTTCTCTGAGTAGCCTAAGTTGACTCCGTTGTGGTAGATGGCCAGGGTCTTTCCTGCGGCTGCGCAGCCCCGAGCCACGCAGCTAAGGAAGACGGTCTCCCCCGAGGCAAACATGTTGCCGACCCTCGGTGGGTGCACATGGACCTGGAGCTCTGTAACATGGATAACAACAACAAAGAGTGTTTATGTAACCTTGCAAACGTCTGTGCAAAAGTCTTAGGCCACCCTTCTCTTCCTTCAAGCTTAAAACCCATCTTTCCTCTCAATACTTCCCTTCTCTCACCCTCCCATAGAGGGTTTTTTTTTCGTGAAAATGGCTTGTGAAGTGCCCTTGGGTACTAGAAAGGCACTATATAAATACAACAACATATTTTTATTATTATTAGATTAAGTAAACCATTGTTTTGGTGTAGTATAATGAGCATTATAGAAACTACTAGTTTCTATAGAGGCTACAAGTATTTAGCACTCAGTCCTCCCCTTGGATGTCCCATAGGCCACTTGTGGTCCAACAGTTCCCAGGTACATTTATCTCCAAAAAGTCAGACGGACTGAGAGATTGCCGTGACGTATTGAGTCTTCCGTACCTGTTACTGACAGACTAACGGAATCCGCCGAGGTCCACCTGCCTTGCTGGTGGTCTGTCTCGAACCTGAAGTGGTACTGCCCAGCATCGCTCAGTTTGATGCCTGTGATCTGCAGGCTGCACCTCTTGTAGCCTCCCATGTACCTGACCCTGTCCCTGTAGGACGGGCTGATGAGGTTGCCGTCGGTGTGAAAGGCAAAGTCCCGTTTGCCGTCGGACGTGACGTGAAACCACATCACCCGCGTGGCGCTGTAGGGTGACGGGTAGTCGTAGCGGCACGGCAGGGTCACTGTGGTTCCGGCCCAGGTGCAGATGTCCTTCCTGGAGAAGCTGATTGTCCATTGGCTACCCCACGAGCCTAAGAGACAGAAGAAGCACGTTTGGTCCCTTATTGATGCCACTTAGTATCAAGATTAGAAAATAGCCTGCGTCATGAAAGGACACCTTTAGGCTTAGGAGCAGTAGGGGCGCGACACGGGGTCAGTCGAAACGTACCTTGTACGGCGATGGAGAAGACGCAGAAGACAGCTGCAGGGAGCGACATTTTTGGTCTTGAGCTTTGTGTAAGAGAAGGAAGTCGGTTAGCAGTCGCCGGTGCCGCAAGGTCAGGATTTGGATCGACGCATGATCAGTGAAGTCACAAGTGCAGTCCCGCTACCTTCGGAGTCATGGACTTCAGAATCGTAGGAGGAGAGCCGGAGAGGAAGTGCGAGTATGCCAAAAGTGAAAGGCTGTCCATCCCCGCGTTGCTGTCATGCCTCGGCGTCCCTGCTGCTGCTCCAGAGTCCCAGTTCTGCCTTTAGTGAAACTCGAGCCTCCCCTGTGTGCACAGGGCAGCAGTGCCAAGCCGCTGACATTCACAGACACTCTGTTTACAACCGCTGCCTACACCTGACCCATAGAAACCGCCCAGTGGTGGAGCTGCAGGAAATCACAAATCATTTAGTGACGGTTTCTGCTATTTATATACAGTGCTGTGCAAAAGTATTAGGCCACCAACAGATTTGTTATTTAAGCAATGGTATCATGACCATAAAAACGAGGTCAACGGTTAGCAAAGCATTTCAAATTTTGGATTCGTCACTCCATAACACTCTCGTCCACAGTAGCAGTAAATGTAAAACAGCTAGCATTATTGTTATCATAATCATCATCATCATTATTGTTCATTTTATTATTAGTAGCAGCATTAATAATATTTTATTAGCTGTAGTATTATTAGTAGTATTGTAGTATTATTACTAGTAGTTGTAGTGTTAATACTGTTAATAGTACTTGTATTAAGTATTATTATTATTATTATTAGTAGTAGTCTTAGTATTAGTATTATTCAGCTATTAGTATTATTACTAGTAGTTGTAGTGTTAATACTGTTAATAGTACTTGTATTAAGTATTATTATTATTATTAGTATTAGGCTATTGGTATTATTACTAGTAGTTGTAGTGTTAATACTGTTAATAGTACTTGTATTAAGTATTATTATTATTAGTAGTAGTATTATTAGGCTATTGGTATTATTACTAGTAGTTGTAGTAGTAGTACATAGTAGTATATAATTACTATTATTACTATTATTGTTATTATTCGGCTATTAGTATTAGTGCTGATTTTGTTGTTATTCTAAGCTATTTTAATGTTTTCTATGAATGCATTTATTGTCTCTTTGTGAAAGCGTAACTTCCTCTAAAGCTCTGTTTCCTAATGAACAATGAGCAGATCGGAACTGGGAAATGCGGATGTTAAGAGTTTAGTTTAGAAATGAGCTTGGAGCTCAGGTGAAGACAGAGCGGCTCTCAGATTACAGCTGGCCTGTTCTTACTCTTACTCTTACTCTTACTCTTATTCTTACTCTTACTGCTAGAACCGGATTTGACACACAAGTGAGTTTGTTCTTTCTTCTCTGAATGTGGAACCTACGTTAGCAAAGTTACCGCGGCTGCAAAGTTGGATCTTAATACAAAGCAGTCTTTAAAATGTCTCGATTCGCGGTTGATGAACTCGTGCAGCACGTAAATGTCTGGTAACGCTCCAATTTGGAATCATTCAATAAAAAAAAATGTCACATTAATCAACGTGGTTTTGCTTTCGTTCTTTCAGCATGTTCTTGTTTGTCCTTTTAATGGCGCTGCAGCCTGCAGGGGGCGCCAACTCCTCGATTTCCTGCCATGATGACCAGGGAAAGGCTGTGGACTGGTCAGAGTTGCATACACGCACGCGCGCGCAAGCACGGCATGCAGAGAGCTTCTGAACAGTGCTTTCCACGTTCATACAAAAAGTTAAAGATCAGATTTTTTCAGTCGACATCTCCCTTTTCCTTATATCCAGGTTCTATATCTACAAACTCCCGAAGCACGAGGAGCCGGAGCCTGCGGGCCAGACGTACCTGCTGCTGAAAGAAGGGAGTGAGGGATGGACTGAAGGTGGAGGGCTGATAGGAGATGGTACACTAGCTCTCGGTAGGAGCGTTGGACCCCTCTACCAGGTAAAGGGAGGGCGTTGGTCTCGGATTCATGTCTCCTCGGCACTATTTTTGGAAAAGATCTCAGATCATGTGGCCGTTCAGAAGTTCTCATTCATAAGCGATAAATGATTCGATTCTCCAAACTGGGCTGAACCAGAAACATTTCACAAAGCATCAATGCGATTTCGATTATCCGTCTGGCAATCAAGAAAACGAAGGTTTGTCTAAACTACAGTTGTTCAAAAAGCAAACGGGGCCGACGCCCCCAAGCATTTTTACAATTCTGAAGCGACAAAAGGGAATCATGTGAAGAGCTCCTGAACTTCAGAATACACCCAGTATGAAGGAATCCTGTTTGAGTGGAAAAAATCCTGTCCGTTAGTTTTTTTTCCCTTGCCACTGTCGCCATGTATTTGCTCACACGGGGCGAAGGGCCCTGATAGTTGAACCAAAGGCAAATTTAAATTGATTTCTGTGATGCTTTTCAGAGTGGAGTAGGTCCAAATCCCGCATTGAGCGATCCTATGGCAACAGTGGCAAGGAAAAGGTTGGGAAACCAACCAACCTCACTGGGTAGCCTAGATGTCGCATGTAAGAATTGACGCGGGTCACGTAATTATTTTCTTTACCCTAACAGTTGAAGAGCAGATTTAGAAACAGTGCTCTGTTGTAAGAGCAAGACTCAAGATATAAAATATTTCGTGCAGTGTTGGTATTTTCCCGGTTATTTCAGGTTCAGGTTCACCTTGACAGATCAGGAATCTCTGCCCAGCTCTTCTCCGTTTGCTGATTCGGACTTTTTTCTTCTGCACACCAGAACAAATATTCACCAAGGGTTTCGACTGAAAATGTGATTTGCATTTCGCAAAAAAAAAAAGGGAAGTTCCTTCTGGGCGGCTGCAGGGCGGCTTCATGAATCTGAAATCAGTGCTGCAGGAATCTGACGTGATCTGTCCACGTGTTCAGATTGACATCTGGATTCCATCTGGTTTCCAGCAGCTGGCACCACTGGTTCTGCTGTGGTCACGTGATGATGAGTAACGCTTACGTTGCTTTTGCGTTGCAGGACGGTAAACTGGGTTATATCTTATACAATGATCAGCCGCCCGAAGAAAACCATTTGGAAACGTCAAGCAGAGGAGGCCACACCAAAGGTAAAGTTCAAATTTACAGTGTCATGCTAATCCTAGGTGTTTAAGTTGACCGTGGTGAGGGCCATGGTGGCAACAGGTGGAGAGGGTCGGCCCTGACTTCCAGTCGATCTTCAGTCTAGGCGTCCATGAGAAAACACCCAACCACTGCCCGACCGGCCGCTAAAAAGCCCGGCATCTTAATCTTGAGCTCACTGCCCAAAGCTCATTCCCATTGGTACCGATGGGCTCGTGGTTACTGGCACCATTGAGTCCAGATGGTTTCTGCTGCCCGCTGGTAGAAAAAAAGTCCCTACCGTTTCGTGCCTGGGTTTGCATCGGGGGTGATAATGAGACACCAGGCATTATTGACAACAGATTTATATCACAAAAGGCCATAAAGTCGTGTACCATTGTTCGGGAGGCGGCATGGTGGGGTGTGTGGGTGCGTATGGATGTGTGGTGGGTCTTAAAATAACTATTATCATTTCTAAATCCCATTGTTTCTCAGGCGTTGTCCTGTTCGACAACAAGCAGGGCTTCTGGTTGGTCCACAGCACTCCTCACTTCCCACCAAGGAAATCGGAAGAACAGTTCTCCTACCCCGGCTCAGGCGTCCACAACGGGCAAAACTTCCTCTGCGTTACCTATCCCCTAGAGCGCTTTGAGACCGTAGGTAAGAACTCTGGCCTTCAAGTAGCCTTACGGCGCGCTGTCCGAACGGTAGCAAAGCGTAAACGCGATAGGAACGCTATCGGATTAAACTGTTTTTCCCCTCGTGTGATCTCCCATCCGGTGATTTTGCCACGTATCGGGCCGATACCGATACAGAATATCGGATCGGTACAGACCTAGCGCACAGGTAATGATATTACTGTAAGCATCCTGTGCAATCTCTATCGATCATTTCAAGAGCAACTGATCGGGCATGGTTGCCATAGCTACCGCAAGGGTAATCCATCTAACTGGCACGGTAACCATAGAGACGGTGCCATTCTGACTGTGCATTTACGGCCCTTACGTCGATGGCACCTTCAGCTCACGGTTGCGTCTTTCACAGGCCAGCAATTGAAAATAAACCAGCCGCACGTCTACGACTGCGACGTCCCCGAATCCCTGGCTGCCTCCGTTCCCACCATGGTCCAGCTCTGCAAAGAAAGCAACAGACGAGAGAACTCGAGCGTTGCCCAGACGTCCCACCCGACGGCCAATCGGAGCATCTCCGTGCCCTCCCTGGCTGGCCACGAGTTCATCAGCTTCGCTAAAGGAGCGTCTTTTGACGCCGGTAAGAACCCGCTCGGCGCGCGGAGCTTTTCTGACCCTGTTGTTCTAACCCAAATCCTGCCCTCCCATCTCGCCCAGACCTGTACCACTCGTGGGTGGCTCCGGCGCTGCAGTCGGACCTGCTGGTGCAGTTTTGGCGCCGTTCGACGGGCATCCTGCCCTCCGACTGCTCCCCCAGCTGGAACGTTCTGAACGTGGAGACGATCTCTCCGGGCGGACAGCTCACCTTCAAGGCCACCGAGGACCACTCGAAATGGGCGGTGAGCGCGGGCGGAGGCGGGCTGAGGGGCGGCGGCTGGGTCTGCGTCGGGGACATTAACAGGAACGAGGCAGAGGAGAAGCGAGGGGGAGGGACCGTGTGCCGGCAGGACGCCGTGGTGTGGAAGGCCTACCGGACAGCGGCGCTGCAGTGCCAGACCTGTGCAGGCGAGGTTGGGAAGTGTGAAGATGGTGCACATTGAGAGTGCTGGGAGGGTCCTCGGTGTATTTAGGGAGTTCTCAACAGCACGTTGATCCCTCAGCAGCAGGAGCACAAATGTTCTTGTTAACAGGTCCAACACTGTGTCTGATTAATGACTACTAATTACTGACGAAAGCGTTCAACAAAAGGTTCAAAAGTATACAGCTAATACTAACTGTTTTGCATTTGCTTGCACTTTGGAAATTAAAAAAAAAAAAAAAGAAATATCTCTTTATTTGTTATATTCCGCTTCATCTGCGTGGGGGCCGGTGCCCACCCGGCGACTCTGGGCGTAAGGGCAGGAACAACCCTAGATGGGGCGCCAATCCACACACACACACATTTACAGTCACATACTAAGTGCTTCTTTAGAGTCCCCTATTAACCTAACTCGCATGTCTTTGGACTGTGGGAGGAAACCGGAGTACCCGGAGTAAACCCACGCAGACACGGGGAG
>JAUZST010042116.1:0-26512 GCA_034779995.1 Parotocinclus haroldoi
TATATTTATATATTAATTTTTTTATTTTTTTTTATGATATTATTTAAACAATCATTTTTATTGTGATTAAAAAATATATTAATGTAGTACTGTTACATACTCAGGCAGCTGAAAGAGATTGGATTACTTTATGAGTCTTCCAAAGGAATAATTTTTTCGGGACTTTTTTTTCCTTGCTCAGCTATGGCTGTGGACCTAGGTGGATGGGCAGCCGCTTTGAGAAAATACTCTATTGTGTGCTTTTCCTAAATGTATTTTGAATATGTTAAACTTTTTATGTAATTTAAGAGAATATTTAATAGATTACTGTCCCATTTGGAAATATTTCAAAATACTCCATCCAAATTTGGCCTTTTGTTGTATGGGACAGTACAGACCAATGGGGAAATCAGTGGGGGTGAACATCCTATGATGTGACTTTGATTGGCTTAAAAAAGTATTTCTTGTGGTCAGCAAATCTTTCGGCGTGACTCGAGCTGTGATGGTTGCAGTGATTTTTTTTTTAAGTCTGTGATCATTTTTTGGTCAGGGTTCAGCCGCGTGGCTGTTTGGCAGTACCTTGTGGTTTCATTTGATTATATGTAGTACGTGCCACATGACAAGAACACTTTTTGTCACAAAGCAACCAGGTTGAAATAACACATATTCTTAAGCTCAGTAATTTGGGTTCAGCTTTATTTACCTGAAGGTTGTGATTTAAAATCCCAGAACTGCATGTGAGGTGATGGTTTTCTTAAACTGTAACAGTAGCAGTGTACATGTGATGGATAGAGGCTCCTTGTGCATGCAGACAGTTTCTGGTCTGCTTGCTTTAATATGAGGGAAAGCATAACAGCTGGGGCTCTCTGCTGCCTCAGCTTCCCCAACATACCTCTTTATTCCTTCAGTTATAATTCATGTATGCACAGTGTGCTCAGGGTTTAAGCTATTAAGGGGTAAACACATGATATACAGTTTATTCAATAATTTCATGGTAAAACACTGAAGACTGAACACTTTTATACACTGTAAAGTAGTCCGTTTACAGCTTGTAATGCAGTGTAAATTTGCTGTGCCCTCTAAATAAACAACACAACCATTCATGTCTAAGCCGCTGGCAACAAAAGTAAGTACACCTAATTGAAAATGGCCAAATTGTGCCCAAAGTGTCAATATTTGCTTAAGCACAGCCTTAACTCTCTTGAGCACGAACTTCACTAGAGCTTCACTGGTTTCCACTGGAATCCTCTTCCACTCCTCCATGATGACATCACAAAGCTTATATTTATAGACATAAATATGATTTTGACTTTAATGTTAGTCCACTAATGCAACGGCATCAGTTATGTTAGCATAAACTAAGTTAATAAAAGACTTCATTTGTAATTTCTTCATTTCTCATTTCAAATGATAACGGGCCCTTTAGTGTTAAATCACGTAATCTATGTAGTGTTTAATGGGCTTATTTTTATACACAATTGGGCATTAGATTTACATTTACAGTATTTAGAAGACGCTCTTATCCATAGCTACTTGCAAAAGTGCTTTAAGACATCAGTAACATAATCCATTCTTAATAATCAGGAATCTAAACAAGAATACACTTATGAAACTGTAATGGTTGTGTGTTTTTTAAGAGAAAGAAAGACAAGGGTGGGGGGTGTTAGTTGAGGTAAGTGCGGAATAAATGGGTCTTCAAACACTCTACTGCTATGCCCCTCTAATTGCGCGTGCCCAGTACAAGTAGTCTACAAACGGCCGGCTTCGAAGTGCAGTAGGTCGATTTGAGACTCACCCCAAGCGTCGGTAACGTACGCCAATAGCGCAGCTGCTCTACACAGCGTATGTTCTTGATCGTTGCGTACTCTGCATTACGTACAGGCTGCACAAATACACAGTGCCTTAACTACTACCTCTAGTGATTTTACCACTTCAACTTTGTTCCGGTGCTGCTGCAGACCTAAAGCGAGTAGTTCTGCTCTGTTGTAAGTAGTACCCATTCGATGTGTCGTAAAATAACTGTAGCGTTAAACTTCACACCTGGTTTCTCTGCAGCACGAGCGCGTAACAGTTTGTTATGTACACATGCGTAAACGTGGACCTTTTACTATATTAGTGCACATTGTAAAACGTCCTGTTGCTGCACAAGTGGAGTTTATTTCAGTGCTTTCCTGTGTGTGTTAAACTCATGGCATGGGGTTTGCGAATTACATTACAATTCTATCACACGAACGTGGACATGCGTTGCTCGTTGTGTGTACTTTTTATAGGCCTAAAATTGGGGCCCTGGGTCATGTCATGTCATGTCATGTGATGTCCACCCCATCTTCCTTATTCCAACAATGGCAACCTATATACATAAACATACACACACCATATTGACAAACTATAATTTATATATATATATATATATATATAGAGAGAGAGAGAGAGAGAGAGAGAGAGAGAGAGAGAGAGATAGAGAGCACTATCTTACAATTAGT
Source organism: Parotocinclus haroldoi (assembly GCA_034779995.1). NCBI lineage: Eukaryota > Metazoa > Chordata > Actinopteri > Siluriformes > Loricariidae > Parotocinclus > Parotocinclus haroldoi. The sequence continues at coordinate 2,463 of JAUZST010042116.1, forward strand.
AAGGAAGGAATTGTTTTAATACCATATTCTATTTTGTTAGTCGATCATTTGATTAGAAAAGATATATTACAAAACTATAAAAGATAATACCATTCTTCAGTAGCACTAGTGTGTTGATGAACTGATATCACTGACTTGCATGTTTGCACAAGTTTCAAAAGTAAATAAACACTGATCTGTGCTGGTGTTGCAGCTCAGTGCAGGGATAGTTTGTTTTGAAAGATGTTGAAAGAGCGAAAACATTGTTGGGTTAAAGGGCAGACTAGACTGCCAGTGTGTTTTGGTTTACTTTTACTCCCTTTGAACTTTTTTTGTACTAGCTCTGTACTTCTTAACTCATTTTAAACCCCAGCTCCTGGAACACAGAGATAAATCACGAAGGTTGCAGAATATTAGGCACCCCTAGTTGAATGATATATTTAGATGTTTTTTTTTTTTACATATTATATATTAGACAGTGTTTCATATGGGGGTTTCCCTGTAGCGGTTGGGTTAACTTTCTTTAATTTAGAAAATAGGCAAAACGTACTCTGATCTGTCTGACCAATTTGGAAGGCTTTAGGGAAGAAGGGTTTGTTGGGGTTTGCATGTCCTTCTGTTTTCAGTATGGGTTTACTCCAGGTACTCCAGTTTCCTCTCACAGTCCACTGCTCACATAAAATAGTGGTGGAATATCCCCTAATTTTTGTGAGCAGTGTTTTTTCCAGCTGTGTGTGTGTGTGTGTGTGTGTGTGTCTGTCTGTCTGTCTGTCTGTCTGTCTATCCTACGATGCTTTTGCATGCTTTGTAGGGCACTTAATTTCACACCACCCTGATTAAGATTAAACAGATGAGTAAATTATTAATAAATGTAACAGTGTATATTCACCGGCCACTTTATTACATGTACCATTTTAACTGCTCGTTAACTCAAGTATCTAATCAATGGCTGCAACTTGGTGCTTTTGGCAATGTAGACCTGGACAAGACATCCTGTGGAAGTTCAAACTGAGCATCAGAATGGATAAGTAAGATGACTTGAGTGACTTTGAATGTGGTGTGGTTGTTGGTGATAGATGGGTTAGTCCATGTAGTTCAGGAACTATTGATCTACTGGGATTGTAACACAGCCACCTCTAGGGTTTATAGAGAATGGCCCAAAAATAGAATATATCCAGTGAGTAGTAGTACCTTGGGTGAAATTGTCTCGTTGATGCCAGAGGTCAGAGAAGAATGAACAGGCTTGTTCGAGCTGATAGAAATGTAACAGTAAACAGCTACACATTTGTACATGCTAAAGAGGAGAAATCGGTCATTGACACCAAAACCTCAGTTTCTTACTTGTCAAGCTCATTCTGTCACGTTTGGACTAGAGAATGTTCTAACCCAGTTTATGAGTTTAGAGACTTTTATGTGCAAATACAGTTGATTCTGGTTAATGGGACCAGCCGCTTATTCGGACCAAATCATAAAGTACAGAATCAAATCCTATTATATACTTGTAATGTTATTCCGCTTAATTGGACCAAAAACGTGTACAGTACGTAATATCTCTTCATTTTTCCTGAGTGTCTCCCCAGCCCTCTACTGCCACCTATAGGTCTTTGCCTAACATTTCCATTTACTACAAAAAAAGAAGCCAAAAGTCACTTGGCGGATATCATGTCACACTGCATAAGTTCTTCAAACGTTGACTGGAATTTAGTAAGAACTTGTTTTTTACAGTATTATGCTCTGCATGCTGAGTATCTATACATTGTGTTGTAGATCGTTTCGAGAAAACCTGTTTGCAAATTTATTTTTCAATGAACAAAGTTGGTAAGCAACAGTAGTTCTTGTTTGTATGTTCGCTATACATGTAAATTCCACAATAAAGGTTTAATAAACATTTAATATGTTATATAACACGTCCCGCCTTGTAACATAAGCCATGTTCGTTTAATCGGACCAGCCGGTTATTAGGACCAAAACAATCTTGCAAGGATCTAAGGATCCGATTAACCAGAATCGACTGTATATGTGTAGATAGATAGATAGATTATAGACTAAATTGCCCCACATACATGAACTGGGAACTAGTGAATATATGTATATATGCTCTAAGATCAACTATGTCTGCATTCTGCCTCATCACAGGCTTTAAGCTTCTGAGCTTCCTTCAGTGCAGGGACACAAGCAACCTAAGGGGCCCCCTTCTGAGCAAAATGTATAACAAAACAGATTTATGTATGGCCCGTAGGCTTGTCAAATATTAATATGTAAACCACATTTTACCTGCTCCACCGCTGAAAGCACCCATTACAAACAGAAAATGCAATGGTGATAAATAATTAACAATGGTGAACATAGATAAGGAACATATAATAGAATAACACAAAAATCTGCATAAATGCATTATTTAGTCTGGTACAGAGAGTCACTTCAAGAGCTTGTGCTATATGTATTACACACGGTACAAATAAAAACATAATCATTATCACTTATGACATAAGGTTAACTGTAATTGTGATATGAATGTTCTGCTGGTGTGGAAATGTGACATACTGCTTTTCTGCTGAGCGCATCTGCAATGGCAGCTGATTCGAGGGGCACCTGCGTTTCCTCCCCAAGATTATCCTCCACCTTCTCCATCCAGCTCATCATCCCATCCAGACCATCCTGCACGCTCAGCGAGCGTGTCAGTGTCACCTGGAGCTTCTCATTGCGATCGTTTACTGATTTAGATAAGTTCTCGTACCTTTCCACGATATCATCTAAAAGAAAAGTCGAATATTTGGCATTTGTTTATACAGGAGTAAAATTGCTTGAACATGGAATTGAAAGGAGAAGCACGGATAAGGATTTAATGAAGATGACTTTGACCTACCCACTGCTTCCTGAATCTCATCCTGATTGTTTAGCAGATCTCCCTCTGCGGTGACGAGTGCATCTGCTGTTTTGCGTAGTGTCTCCATGGCCACCTGATGGCCAGCGGTCTGTCCTTGAAGAGCCTGAGAGACAACAAGCTGGTGTTTACATTTTAAAGGCTGCACGGCAAAGCCTTATTTCACAAACTCGTTTCCCCACAGAATACTAAATACATGAACTACTAACAAAAATAAGGCAATTGTTCTAGTGTCTAAATGACGCATCCCTGATCTTTCAATGTAATCATTTCCTTAGGTTATTTACACATTCAGTTGAAAGGACGAAGCACAAATTAGGTTGCGTTATGAATTGGGAAAAGATTTGAGTGAACAGGATATTACAAGGAAAGAAGTCTTTTGTATAGAGATAAACAGTATTCCCTATTTGATGAAATCTTTAACCAACATTTGCAACCACATGCCTGTGGCGGATAATATTGACAGCAAGCCAAGCCATTCAGGTTTTTCATGCCTCCATTTATTTTCAGAGGCCTATAAAATGCCTATAATGTTGTTTTGAACAGAATGGCAACTGTGCCTTGCATTAAACCTGATTATTGTAACAACGATACACTAAATGATAAATCCCGTGTGAACGTCTCATGCCTTGGTGTCTTCTAGTTGTCTCTGGAGTGTATGAGGGTCCGCAGCAATGGGCTCGGACTGTTGTCTTCTTGCTTCCTCCTCAGAACTATTGATCCATGTCAAGAGGGCAGAAGTAGCATCTTCATATTTCTTGTATTTGTCAACAACGTCTTTGAGATTGTTTCCCAGTTGGTTGCACTGAAATCCAAATACAGTACTTTGATGTAAACAGTATATACATGCACAGGCTTGCATCGTTTAAAAATTAAACTGTCAAAGTTGCTGAAACAGCAAAAACGTGTCTTGATATTCTGAGGCCTCGCGTTTGGGTGACGCAGTGATTCAGAAGCCTTGTACATTTAAATAACAATGCCGCCATCTACTGGTTAAGAAAAAAACAAGAACAGTACTACAGCTTGTACTGTTATATAGTGTGTGTTTATTTGTTAATTTCTTCATTCATTGTTTTTCCTGTCAGTGTATTTCTAGTCAGGGTCGCGAGAAAGCTGGAACCTAGACAGCGGCGCAGGGCGCAAGGCAGGAACAACACTAGACAGGGTGCCAATCCATCAAGGGGCATATACACTTCCACACTAAAGGTCCTTTGGAACACCGAATTAACCTAAAACATCTTTGGAATGCGGGGGAAAACCCCATATAAACCCACGTGAACACGGGGACATGCAACTCCACACAAAAAGAGTCCAGTGTCAGGATTTAAGCAGGGAACTTGTAGCTGTGAGGTAAGATAGCTAACCAGTGCACAATGGTGCCATTCTGAGTGTGTATATATGGGCAGAATTACCAGAGGACCGTAGAATACCTTATCTAGCATATGAGCTAATTACCTGATGTGAGCAGCCTACAGAGCTCTTAACATCTGTCAGGTGCTTGTGTTTTGCTGCTTAGGATTGCTGCTTTGTTAATGATAAGAAAGCTTTCGATTTGGTTGTGTTTTGAGTGCTACTCAACAATATAGTCTCCCTAAGTGGTGCAGTACTAAAGAGGGCGTACGGATCCTAATGAAGGTGTAGGTATCTATTTCGGACACAGCTACGTCTTTGGCCCTTGTGTGCTGTTTGCAATACACGGACAGCAAAAATAAGTTGCGGAGGAACAATTGAAAATGTTTGGAACAACAAATGTAAAAAGATGATAGAAACACCATCAATCCACGGAATATGCAGAGTTTGATAAAACAAAATCAAAGAGGTTAAAGCTAAAGCTATCCAGAGTGGAGAGCCAGGCACAAGCCAGTAGCCAATGCTGCTTTCTTTAGTAATCTCTAGATAATACCTTTTATATTTACATTATAGTGTCCTGAAAAGGTATTGTGACTATGGCCAACATGTACGTTCAACAAACATTCAGTCAAATTCCCATTTCACAGAACATAATGCAGTTGTTAAACTGTGCATACCTGTCTTTAAAACGGGTAAAATATTATCTTACTGTAGAACTGCATGCGACATTTTGATTCACTTAGCCCCACACTACCATGATGTCTTTCTGTCTTTCTATCACTCTCGTTTATGAATTTAATTCAGAAGACAGAAGGTAACTTGAAACTATGAATCAAACATTAGGCCCTGAGAAGCCACCACAATTTAACACAGTCTGTCTTTCCACTTATATTCAAGTACCTTAGGCGCTGAACCGACACATTCGCTCTACAACAGAAAATAATATGAAGTGACCCATAAGTATAAAGGGGATTTACCTGGGTGTGCAGGGCTTTGTAGCGATTAGCAGCAGAATCCAAATTGTCCTTTACAACAGCACACGTTCTTGCGGTGTCCACTTCCAACTGTCCATCCTTCTCCATAGACTCACTACGACCACAGGCCTTGGCCACATCCAGAACCTTCTGGCCTGAGATGGTGATGAAACGCAAGTCTCCCTTGTGAGAGATCACATCTTCATTAAAGCTCTTCTGCCTCTGAAGTTTCCCTTGCAGAACCGCTAATTCGCCAGCAGGGGCTCCCAGGTCCTCCATCTGTTGCTCAGCCTGCTCTAGCCAGGCCTCAAACTCGTCACAGTCCCCTTGGAATTTGTGCAGCTGCTCCTGAACGTTCTCCACCTGCTTCATCTGCTGCTCGGCTTGAGTTAGCGAGCTCTCATAGCGTCCCCTCAGTTCCTTGATATCCCTCTGGAGCTTCTCCTTTTCTGCTGGGGACAGAACCGCTGCCTGCTTGTCCAACAGGTCCTGGGCTGACTTTGTGGCAATAATCAGATCCTGCTGCCTGGAAATGATCTTTTGGTGATGAGCCTGTTGGTACAAAAGGGAAAGTGATGCTGAAGGCTATTGAGTTGTTACTGGTGTATTCATTACACGGTATTTTGATAAATGACTTATCTTTTAGAACATTACTTTATCCTGATCAGTGGGTATACAACCTGTACACGGCCCAATACAACACTCATCAATATGAACTTTATGAACACTTTAGAGCAGCTAGTAAACCCACTGGTTGTTTTTTGAGATGTGACGAATGTAAGCATACAGTAACTGAATATTAATCCATTTACTTTGGATATGTTCAGTTTTACCTGAACAGGGTCATGGTTGGATAGTGTAAGGGGGCAGGGGTGTAACTGTTCATGGCAGGATAAGCAGGGTTCGATGTTAGTGGTCAGTGGTCAGTTAGTGATCTACCAAACTCTCAACCACTACTAATACATGATGAAAAACGGACACTGCAGAAACCTATTCATTTGTTTATTCTAGAAAATGATGCACAGTTTAACTGCAAATATCAACTTTTTGTGCATAACAAGGGTTAACAGCTGGATGTAATAAAAAATAAAATATATATACAACCCCAAATTAGAAAAAAAGTTGTGCCAGAAATTTTAAAAAGCAAATTAAAAAAACTTTGGCTTTTCATTCTTTCCTGTTGAGATTTGAACCTTTTGTCAGAGGTAACCATGGGGTAACAAAGGAAAACAAAAGCCTTACTACCCTTCTTAAGCAACCAGTCTGCTCTACTAATCAGTACAGAATAGAATGCCTTCATTGTCACTATACACATGTACAATGGGATTAAAAGCCACTTTCTCCACAGTGCAAAACGTACATAAATATAACACTATATCTAAAAAAAGGTGCAAAATGTTGCAGGAAGAGTGAGGTCCTATATACAATTGCAAAAAAAAATATATATATATACGTTATGTACAGTTATTGCACATTATCTAGATATTGCTCTAGACACTAGTGGAGTAGTAGAATACAGATATTGCACAGTAATGGAGATTAGCAGCGTTGTCAGTATTATTAAATAAATATTGCACATTAGGTGGATAAGAAGTCCAGGGGGTTTGTCAGGGTTGGCTATGAAATCAGTGCATGTGGGAGTTCAAAGTAGTAATGGCTTTCGGGAAAAAAACTGTTCTTGAATCTGTTTGTCCTTGTTCTGATGTACCTGTAGTGCTTCCCTGAGGGTAACAGGTCAAACAGTTCAAAGCCAGGGTGGGAGCTGTCCTTAATGATGTTCTTTGCTCTGCTGATGCAGCATGTTGTGAAAATGTCCATCAGTGAGGAGAGAGGGCAGCCAATTATCTTCTGTTCCTGCCTTGACTACTCTCTGAAGCCTCTCCCTGTCTGCCATGGTGCAGCTGCCGTACCATACCGTGATACAGCACATCAACAGGCTCTCTATGGATGTGCGGTAAAAGGTCAGCAGCAATTTGGTTTTTTTGGAGCGTTTGTGTTCGCTCATTACCCTGTCTTCCTTTTCCGCAACTACGGGCTGTCTCGTATGTTGGCGTGCATTCAACATTTCTGCTCTGTTCTACTCTGCTCCGTATTATCCAGTTCCACGCTGGACTGACTCCTAGTCAGGACCTAGGAGACCACTTCCACCCGTCTGGAGTCGTCGCTCTGAGAGCAACTTTCTCCACATCGCTCGGACTTACGGCTCCCATGCTGCTTTGTATACTCTGCTCTCTCCCTTACAGGACTCCTGGATTCCGGCATCACCTGCTCGTCCCGCAGGGGGTGCGGGTTCCCACTGGTGGACCTTCCTGGACCAGTTCTTGACCAGCCCTCCCTCCAGGCGTCAGACTTCCTGGATCAGCAGCTGCTTCCACTCGTCTGGGGGTAGCTGTTCTGGGACCGCCTAGCTGAGACGACCGCTGGGTTGTCATCTTGGATCAACGACTGTTTCCACTTGTCTGGGGTTTCTGTTCGAGAAGTCCCTTCCTGGGACGACCGTCATGGCTCCACCTCAAGTGTTGGATCAGGAATTCCTGTCAGGACCTGCTTCAATGTGTCGCCAGACCTGGGGGGGGGTCCTCCCTCATGTTCTCGTTTCTGCCCAGCCAGCTTTTTGTGTTTTTGTTTTATAAACTCCCTTATGTTTTTTCTAGATTTGTAGTTTGTCTGTGGATCTTGCATTGACTGTGGCTCCGGCTAAAACCTTTTGGGGATCCTGGGGATTTAGCAAGTCTGGGGAATGTCTCGTGGCATCCCCAGGACCCCCACCTTAACACTTACAAGTGCCACTGAACTTGAATTCACCATGTACACAATTAAACTATGTATATTGAGGAATATAGGCACCGGTATTGAGGAAAATGCACCATGTTGTTATTTTGTATCATGAGAATACTATGTTGCCTAAAGCAAAATTCATTAAGCAATTCTACTTACCTTAACCCTCTGATACTGCTTGACTATATCCAGTTCTTTGCTGTTTTCACTTTCAGGTGACCAATCTGTGGTGTCCAGTGCATTTCCATTTGGGTCATTCTCCTGTCCCGTTATCCTTATTTCTGTCGTTTCAATATTTCCATTCTCTTTACTGATTAGGTCCTTCTGTGTCCCTTTCATTTCTTCCTCTTTCCCAACGTTGGATATCCAGCCTAAGAGACCCTCTATTTTGCTCTTAGCTTCTTCAAGCTGCTCCACTGCCACAACCTAAACACAAAAATAAGCAAGTAGCTTTAGAAACGATTTATGTAAATTAACATACATTAAAGTTTTACATATTAAAGTGACTAAAAATGCCAAGATACTGCAAAAATCTAAGACCAATATCCGATGTTGTATTTCTACATTTTTCTTGAATTAAATGAGATGTTTTTCATTACAAATCACGTAACATGCACAACATCCATCCATGCATTATCTTCCGCTTGTCCGTGGTTCAGGTCATGGGGGCAACAACCTAAGCAGAGAGGCCCAGACCTCCCTCTCCCCAGCCACCTCCACCAGCTCTACTATGGGGTTTCCGAGGCATTCTCAGACCAGCTGGGCACAACAATTAAAATAAATGAAATACTAAAATACGTATTAGTATTTATTATGTCCCCCTTTTGCTGTGATAACAGCATGGACTCAAACTGCCATGGACTTCATGCGGTTTGTGCAAAACCTGACGATCCATTTTATCCCAGCATGACCAATATTGCAAAAATTTTATTAAATGCTTGGCTTTTTCTTCAAATGGACGTTATGTCCATGACAGTCAGACAAATTCTTCTTTAGTAGTTGTTGCAAAGCTTTGAGTTGTGATTTGGGTCATCAAACAGCTGCAGTACTAATCTTTCTCGTAGATACAAAGAAGTTTTTTCAGTAGTGGTCTCAGACTTTGGAACTCCACTGCATATAGGCATTAAAGTCTAATTTCTGAAAATAAATAAAAAGAACAGAGAGAGAAAAGAAGAACTGCCAAACATTTTGACCTTTTCTGTCTCCTTTTTAATGGCAGTAGTCACCACTTTCTCCAGATCTTTCCTGGTTTCCTCTGCTCTCTGGTTAAGCATGTTGGCCTTGCTCCTAGTCTCTTCCAGCTTGAGCTCAAGAGCAGAAATCTGTTCCGGTGTCAGTTTACTCTTATTCTTGTCCAGAAAAGTTGTAGTGCTGCTGATGACTTCATTCAAGGCACTTGCATTACCATGGATATCTTTCTCTATAGCCTGTAAAAAGTTACATATTTCATTTTCAATAACTGAAGCAGTCGGTACATTAAAAGCTAAAATCTCATTTGGGTTCACGTCTAGTCATGAATTACAATATACTTACAGTCTCATAGTCTACACTTATAGTATAGTATACATATAGTATAGTATACATTTAGTTGTACAGTACTGGGCCACCGTTAGGTTTGTTGTGCTAGTGTTATAATGGATATAATTATTACATAAATATAAATGAAATCTAATTATTTCTCATCACTTGAATGGACTACAACCAGAAATTACAGGAAGTTTCTATGCAGTATTAAAAAGTAGCAAAAAGTGGCAAGGAATAGCATTTTCATCGGAATGCCAAGGTGACCCTTCTATAGTTTGAAGAAGCTTGATGAGGAATGGTCTTTTTGGAAGGGTAGCAGCCAGAAAACGTTTTCTTCGGAAGGAAAACAAGGTGAAAGGGCTAAGCTATGCTAAAGCTCACAAAGATTGGAATGTACAGTAGATCAGATGAAAAGAGTGTTATGAAGTGACGAATCCAAGTTACAGGTACTCGCCATTTTAAGATGGCCCGACTACTATATATCAACAAGGCAGGTACAACCCTAGGGCAGGGAGCCAATACATTGTAGGGCAAATACACTCACACACTTGTATATAGACACTCACACACTAATGTCACTTTAGCTCGATTGCTAAAACAACAAATTAAATGGTGGCCTAAAACTTTTGCACAGTACTGTATAGAAACCCTAGGTAATTTACACAATTAAAAATAGGAGTCAACAGGAGTTGTAGGTACTGACACCAAACTGTGCTTACCTGGTGCTCTTGTTGGTATTGCTGGATGTCACCCATGGTATTTGCACAGCTGGCTTGCTGCTGGTGACCGATGAGACGGTTCTCAGTCTGCGTTAGGTCATCACACATCTCCTGTAGCTTGGCTACAAACTGCTTTTGCTTCTCTTCAGCAGTCTGCCACAAACGACAAGTTGAGTTACAATAAGAACATTCTTATAAAATTATTTTCAGATAAACACACAACGTCAAACATTCCAGCTCAAACAAGATCAATCGAGACGAAACTGAGTATGCTGTAAACACTCTAGCTATGAAGAAAGCTAGGTTCATGCTTAAAGGCATTCCAAAAATAGTCAAAAGCTTTGATCATCTGGAGTACGTGCTCACCGGTTTCAAAAAGCCTGGAAAGTGCAAAAAAGGTCAGAAAAGTTTTCAGTGTTATGCTGTGAACAAGCAATTGCCATTTTGAGTAGTTAGTGACATCATGCTTTAGAAACGAGTCAAACTGTGTTAAACATTTTCAACATTTCATTTATAACACAACAGAAATGGCTTTTTAAGAAATCCACCAGGATGTGGAGCCATCCAGACCTGCTGCTGAACCTCCTTCTCACAGATCTCCAAGTGGAGGTTAAGTTCATGCCTTTGTGTGAATACCCAATCCATTAGTTCCTTGAAGGCCCTCTGAGTGGCACTGAGTGATTTTAGTAACTGTCTGTTCTGGGCTGGATTTAGGAATTGGGCATGCTCAGATATGAAGTGCTGAACATCAAAAGTTGTTTCATCTAGGTCCTGTCGGGTAACAGATAGATACTTCTCCATGTCCTGAAAGAGAAATATTGCATCTGGATCATCCTGAATATTGTTAAGTGGTAAATTAAGGTGAGTTGAATAAATTTACTCTGATTTGTATTCTGTCACAATGAACAACAAAGCAAACATTGCTAACTGGGTGTAATAATGCACTCTGTTCACAATTCGATTCGATTCACGATGCTAAGTTGTCGCAATTATTGATTTTGCATTTAAAAAAAAGGTTTTAATAAAAAGAGATCTTTTCAAATTGTATATAAAAAATGATTTCTTAAATATAAACAATGCATGTTTTCTTGTAAACAAAGAAACTTAAGCCGCCAGCAATTAAAATGAATTCCTATAATTTAGGGTTGGGTATTGCTTGCATTTTATTAATCCGAATTCTGATTCCAATTCTGCTTACTGATTCCATTCCTAAGTTTCGAATCAAAATGAAGAAATTTCTTTATTTCTGATATTTCAGCTTTAGAAGTAATTTTGCATTACGCCTTTTTTATGTTTATGTTAAATGTTTTACTTACATTAGCTTTAAATGGGAAGAAAAAAGACTTGACATAAAGCTTATGATTACTTTCCTTTTGGACCGTAGATTTGTCACTTTATTTGCCACCAGGATTATTTCTCACCAGGAGAAACTGATGGAAATGATACCATGTTAAGTGTTTAAGACTCAACCAGCTAAGGGAGCAAAGCAGTATTGAAGCTCAATATCATACTGGTGCCTTAGATGTGCTGGAGGTGCAGCCTCCTCTACAAAAGATCAACTTTCTTTACCACGCATATTGCGTTTTTTTTTTCTTTCACAAAGTGGAGCCAAACTTTTGAGTGCTTCCACGAATGCTCCAGTAGATGTACAAAAACAAGGAGAGAAAGGAGAGAGAGCTTCACCATATATTAACAAGATATATGCACAATATGTGACTGCGCCCCCTGGTGTCAAAAAAGAATTCAACTGCATTAAACGGCATACTAAACAAGAACATATTGTTAATTTGGACGATGCCCAGTGTCACATTTTTCCATCACAATGCATTATTACACCCCGAATGTTTTATTTTGTCGTACCTGATTTAGCTGAATCCTGTGTATAACCGTCTCCAGGTCCCTACTGTTCATGATGTCAAGTTTACGTACCATCTCATAATTATCCTGAATACAAGATAACAGCTTATCTAGGGATCCGAGATGTTTGTGATACTCTGACTCCAAATTTGCCTAAAAAACATTCAGATGTAAATCATTAACAAGTTAGTCTTGTTAGTCTAGCATCTATAATCCCAGGCTTTTTTTTTGCCAGAATAATATGACTACTTTCCAAAATGAACAGAGGAGCATGGTGTATTTCCAAAAACGAACCTTTGCTGTATCAATGGCCTGGAGAATTACATTGTTTCTCTCAGCAGATAAATGGCAAACATCCGTGAAAGCATTTTGCAAATCTACAAAGACTGTTGCTAAATCTTGCTGGATTTGCATGGGGATGAGTTCATCAGCAGACTTTAGAAGCTGCTCAGTTACCTCCAAGTCTGAGGTCGAAACGGCAGAGAAAGAAGCAAGCTGTGCCTCCAAAGACTAGAAGTAAAGGTAGTGGGATTAGAAACAGAAATGAAATAAGAAATGGTTGAAAATATGCCAAGGTAGCAAAGCAGGTATAGAAAGTCTGAATAAAATGTACAAAATCGTTTCGTTAAAGTTGTAAACAAAATGCTCTACTGTAACTAAGTGTTTCCTTCCTTTGGATATTTTATGTTATACAAAATTTGAGACATGCTTCGTTACTGTTACTGTTTTTTGTCTTTCAAGACAGCGATTTTTTTTTCTCTTACCAGGTGTCGTAAGGGTTCACTTGTGCTAGTGTTATGACACTCAGTTGTGAATTATATGTACAGTATATAAGAGGGGTTTTTATTTAATTATAACGCATAAGACCTTGGACAGACGTTAAATTGCACATACCTGAACATACATGAGCTTTTTCACTGAATGGGTGACATCTCTGTCCCCAGGATATGTACAGATAATTAATAGAATCAACTGTAAAACATTTTATTATTAAGCAAAGCGTCCTGCAATGTGATGCAATTGCAAATTAAAAATATAAAATTTAAAACATTACTAAAATCTACGCTGAAAAATACTTAAATAATAAAAAAAAAAAAAATGATGTGTTAGCTGCCCCTGGTTCTAACATGACACTTTGCACTGAAATATAATGATTTAAAATCCTTCAGAAATCTGAGCCTAAATGTTTTTTAGACATTACATTTCACTTTAAAATACATTTTTCACTCCGGTTTTCACCCAGTCCTGTTACTCTAACATACTCTAACATATTCCCACTTCTGAAAATGATGGTATGTAAAACAATTCACATGCTCAGTAATAAATTGTCTTCTGAAGACTAAGGAATACCCAAACGTTATTCGTATAACGTCGCCCCTGCATATTTGATGATACCGTCACTATAACTGAGAAGGTCCATCGCAACTCACTTGGCTGTTAGAGGATTTGTTGTTATTCATGACGCTATTTGTAAAAAGTACACATTTATGGTAAATCATTAGAATGTGCTGTGCCCTGATGTTATTAATATGGATGTCATGTGGTTACATTTAATGTATAGGCTATTTATGTGCAGAAAAGTCAATCCTGTTTCTCACATAAAGAGTAGAAAAACGTAAGAATAAATAAAAGTTGCCTGAGATTGACCAATACTCATTACATAGTGAACGCAATAAATACACAATAAATATGTATGTAATGAAATGTGTGTGTTGTTAGAATCTGTGCTGAAAAACTACAGAAAACTGCCGCTTGGCAGAATGGCCAGTACATATCGTGCTCTAATAAAATAATTGATGTTTAAGTTACACACAGGGTAACAGAACTAAATATTAGCTCAATGTATGTGTTGTTGGTGTTTAATGTCATTCTAAACCTTGTGATTGTTTTCTATTGCAATAAACGTGGCAATATTGATGTAATACTGTAGATATTACATTTTGTGAGAACTCGTTCAAAAATTCACTGAAAAGTTTTTTTTTTTTTTAATTGAAGCATCCGTCCGAGTAGTGCTAAATGCCAGACAAACCTTAGCTTTTTCCAGCTGGCCGTGTAAACTCTCAGTGTCAGTCAATAAAGGGCCTTTCGTCAACAAATCGTTTCTCATATCTTCAAGAGTATCACAGTGATCCTGAAGTTTACCTACATAGTCCAAGTAATGTTGGGTGGAATATACCTACAGCATTGAAAAAAAAAACATATTTACTTCTAATACTGACTAAACTGTTATGTATATTTAAACCAAAATCAACCAGAAGATAAATAGGACTCACTCTGGGCCTTAATTGGGCTTCCTCGACGCCCTGCGTGATCAAGACAACTGGATCAAAAGGCTTTAGTTCAGAAAAAACTGATACATCATCTGCACTGGCAGCCGCTCTAGCTTCGGTCTCGATGTTCTCCACCTGAAGATCTTCATCTCCCTGTGGAGTGCCTTCTAACAAACCGCTTACAGTCCTTAAAAGGTCCTTTAGCATTTCTGGGTCTTTAGCAGCAGATATGCTATGAATCATCTCCATAAGCTGTGACTGCATTAGCTTTCCGTGTGCTAATGGTTGGTGACTGTGGCCATCTGCATCAGTTGGGAACGTCTGTTGATTTGTACTACAATCGCTCAAACTTGGATTGACTTCCTCAGGCCTTTTCAAGTCCTGTAACCGATCTGGATCTACAAAGCCTTGAGGGAGATCTCTATTGTCTAGAGCACACTGAGTTGTAGTGAGTGAGATTTGTTGATTGGTCTCAAAGTCAGCCCTCTGGATGTCTGATCCTTTTACCTCAGCTATACCCAGGTCATCTAAATATGGCTTCAAATCGCTATTAGGAAATAATGTGGAAGATGTTCCACTCTGTATTTTAGCAGCATTCAAATGACCCCCGCTGTGTGGTTGTCTGGCGTCTTTTTTGGCTTCGTTTGTAAAAGGGTTGAAGTCTAATGAATTTGGTAAACTGCTGGCAGGCTCCGGTCTGAGAGGTTTTGATAAATGCTCTTCCTCATGGAAAGCTGAAGTAATAACTGGAGCTGATTCTCTAATTTCATCTTTGAGGGATCTTGTGTCGTGTCTATTATTATTGGTGCTGACTGCATCGGATTTAGGCAGCCTGGAGTCACTGACTGCCTCAGATGTATCTGCGGTTTGAGAAACAGAGTGGTTGGGCTCAACTAAGTTCTGCCTGTCACTGGCATCTCCAAAGGATTTGGCATCGCTGGTTACATCTGTCAAGCAGATTAACGTTGAGTTTGATTCTGTAGCGTCTTCACTGCAAACCACTGACATGTTCATGGCTGCAGAGATACTGGCAGTGACAAAGTCAAAATTACAACCTATTATACTGTCATTACTGGTACCAATATGACCACATTGGGCTTTTGCTATCCCAAATATGTCATAGCTGTTCACTTTTTCTGATGTAAGGTCATCCTCAGTTCTCTCCCTAATCGTCTCATTTTCTTCATTCGTACACTGGACCAGATCTTTCTTATTCATATTTGTATGAACGTCACCAAAAGATAACACACTGTGAGAAACATGTACGTTCTCTTTCCGACATTGCTCATATTCAATTGATAACGGTTCCACACTTTCTATAGCTCTCATCTCTGATGGCTGAAGAAAGGTCAAAGTTGCGGGTAACAATGGCTGAGGATCCATTAGTCCGCCGATATCTTGCTTTGATGATCCTAAAGTATTTAAGCTCTCAGACCGTCTTTCGTTGTGTAGTTGCTCCGCCTTCTGCTGTGGCCCACTTACTGTACTGTGCTCATGCCTCTTGTTCCTTAGGCACAATGACGTCCTTTCTTCAGAGGAGACATTTTGTGATTTGTCCGGGTCATTCTGTATTAGACTCGTCTGGAGAAGTTTTGCTTCATTTAATGCTTCTTGTGGAACTCCAAGTACTATCTCTTTTTGTGCCTTATCCTCCAACACCATGGAATGACTTTCTCCATCACGAGTGTGATGAAGGTTTACTTCATCAACCATATTGTCTCTGACGGCACCAATGCACAGTGGTACAATCTGCTCAGAAGGGCTACCACTAACTGTTTCTAATGGCAATGCAGAGTTCACATTACTGGTCATCCCTGTTGAGTTTGTTGGTAAATAAATGTCTTCCCCTGTGCTCGATGGAGTTTCAGTTGTTAAAGATTCTTCACCAAAAATACAATCACCGGCTGTCTTTGATATTTTTGATGAGCCCATGCCACTATGAATTTCCCCTCTCCTTTCCAATGCATATTCAGTATTTGGACCATCGGTAAATACATGTCTGGTTTCCTCTGCTATATCCAATGCAGTACTCTTTTCAGTACTCTGACATTTTGTTCCGGGTTCCTCGTCATTGACGGCATCTGTTTTTAGTTTCAATGATGAGTCCAGGCTACTAGTCACATGACTTTGGTTTGCTAATTGAAAAGAGGCTTCCTCTGTTGTTTTCAATGGCTCTTCAGCACTTGGGAAATCTTCACCAAGTTCTTCACCATTACTCTCTTCATCACTGTCTGTATTTAAGATTTCTACTGAGTCAATATCATTATGAGTTTCCCCTCTCCTCTCCAATGCATATACAGTATTTGGACCATCGGTAAATACATTACCATCAGTTTTTGAGCTGAAGGATAAACCAAGAGTACTTGTCTTTTGTGGTGAATCTATTGTAAGATGAGTAGCTTCTTCTGTTCTTGCATTTGAATCCAAAGAGCAGATCGTTGGTCTTGAGTTGGGTGAAAGAAGAATATTTGGGTCTTTTTCACCAAGCTCATCTTCAGTATTCTTTTCATCACTAACTGTCTGTGAGCTGAATGCTGAGTCTAGACTACTTGCCAGTTGTCTTGTAGTTGGTAATACATGGACATCTTCCTCTATTTGTCTTGATGCAGTTTTAATACTTGTGTGTCCATCATCAATGCCATCATGAGTCATGTCATAACCAACTGTCTTTAAAGGCAACGGAGAGTCCAGACTTCTTATTCCTGAGTCTGTTGGTAAATGTCTGGTTTCCTCTGCTATATCCAACGCATTTTCAGTACTCTGGCACTTTGTTCCAAGCTCCTCGTCATTGACGGCATCTGTTTTTAGTTTCAATGATGAGTCCAGGCTACTAGTCACATGTCTTCGGTTTGCTAATTGAAAAGAGGCTTCCTCTGTTGTTTTCAATGGCTCTTCAGTACTTGGCCAATTTTCACCAAGTTCTTCTCCAGTACTCTCTTCATCACTGTCGCTATTTAAGAATTTTGCTGAGTCACTATTACTATAAATCTTTTCTCTCCTCTCCAATGGATATTCAGTATTTTGACCATTGGTAAAGACATTTCTATCAATCTTTGAACTAAAGGATAAACCCAGACTACTTGTATTTTGTGGTAAGTCTATTGTTAGATGAGTAGTGTCTTCTGTTCTTGCCTTTGAGTCCGGAGAACAGATCATTTGTGTTGAACTGGGTGAGAGAAGAATGGCACACTGTTTTTCTTCCATATTTTTAGTACTCTTTAGTACTTTTTCACCAAGCTCCTCTTCAGCAGTCTTTACATCACTAACTGTCTTTGAGCTGAACGATGGGTAAAGATTACTGCTCAGTTGTGTTGTATTAGTTGTTACATGGATGGCTTCCTTTGTTTGTTTAGATGCAGTTTTATTGCTTGTGTGTCTGTCATCAGTGTCATCAGGAGTCACTGTCTTTAGTCCATTGTCTAAAGGCAATGATGAGTCCAGTCCACTTGGTAAATAGCTGGCTTCCTCTGCTTTTTCCAATGCATGTTCAGTAATTAGAGTTCTAGTATTACAATCTGTCATTAAATGAAAGGTTGACTCCAGATGACCAGACATTTGTATTGTGTTTGTTAACTGAGAAGGAACTTCCTTTGTTGTTGGCAAATCATTTTCCACAATAGGACTGTTTTCACTGCTCACCATGTTAGCGATTTCTCCATCACTGAGCATGGCTATTTTTTCACTTCTTTCCACTGAATATTCAGTACTTGGGCAAGTTTCATCAGTCTCCTCACTAACAACCTCAGTACTGTCTGTCTTTAAATGGAGGGATGGACACAGACGACTAGGCATTTGAGGTGAAGCTGTATTTAGACACATATTAGCAATGCTCTCATTTGTTGACTGAGCTACAGTTAGTGGATGGGTGGTCTCATTTGCTCCTCTTAATGCATTTTCATTTGTTGGACATCTTTCCCCAAACTCATCAGTAATCTTAGTAATGTCTGCATTTGAGAGATCCAGACTGGCCATTTGTGTTGGCTTGTCCAATAAAGAAGTCACTTCTTCTAATGTTTCTGTACATTTGTCGTTATGTTCCTTATTAACGATGTCCTCGTTACCATCTGTAAACGATGTGTCCAAAGTACAGGTCATTTGCTTTGTTTTTGTTAAGGGTTTCCCTGTGTGAAGTGACGTGCTTCTGGCACTAGGACTTTTTTCATTTGGCTCCCAATATGCAATTTCCTCGTTGTTGATTGTACCCGTGATGTGCGTTGACTTCGTAAGAGTATTGGTGGCTTCCTCTGCTCTTGGCAATGCATTTTTACCAAACTTCTCATCGCTGAACTCAGTATTCAAAGTGATCAGTTGTGTAGTGTTCCCTTGCTGGAGTGGAGATACTTCCTCCAATGCCTTTCCAAAAGGCAATCCCAAATCCTTTTCAGTACCTGAGAAATCTTCCCCAAACTCACCAGCATTGAAATTGCAATCAGTGTCCAATGTGATTTTTGAACTAGTGGTCAGTTGTGAAGTGTTTCTTAACTGCGGAGAGACTTCCACTGCTGATGTATTTTCAGTACAATGGAAATGTTCTCCAGGCTCCTTATTAGTGATCTTCTCATCACTATCCCTGTTGAAGCTGACAGATGAATCCAGACTATGGCTAAATTGTACTGTGTTTCCTGATAGATGAGAGTCGTCCTCTGTTCCTCCTACTAAATATTCCGTACTTGGGTTTCTGTTTCCAAGCTCAGTAATTACATTGAACAACGAGTCTGAATTCCAAGCATCATTTGTTGAGCCTGTTAATACCAGAGTTTTCTTGGCACTTTTAATCCTTGGATTATTTTCACCAAGTTCCTCTTTAGTGAGGTTAAGCACCAGTGGAGCAACTATTTTGTCATGCTCTGCTTGTAACATACTATCAGCCCTGTCATCATTTATGACATCCTCAAGATTGGCTTTATGAGCTTTGTAAACACACTTTAAGTCGGTGCCAATGATGGCTTTCTGGGCTGGTTCTGTCTCACAGACAGCCTTGGCAATACACTTGCTAACACTAACAGCTTCTCCAGTCGAGTCGGAAATACCAGACGATAGATTCTGCAGCACCATTAATTGTGACGCCACATGAGATGATATGATGCCTTGTGACACAGCTTGTTTCAGAATACACAGACTGACCGTCTTGTTTTCTACAAATTCTTGTGGCTCCATATCTCGCTGGAGTGCCAAAAACTCTAACATGGTGCCTTGATCAATAAGACCCTTATCAAGAGCAGCTTCTATGTCATATCGCTTTCCAGATGTGATGTCGAAAATGTCTTTCTCTTCTCCCTGAGCAGTCAGAAGACTGGCTGCGAGCTTGTCATCCTCGATATCTTTGTAATGAGGACATTCGGCATTTAGCTCTATAGTTTTTGTGGTTTCCTTGGACAGAGCAGAGCAAAACTGAGGGTCTTTCATTTCCGCTTGGTTTGATTTTAATATGCAATTAATACAATCATGGTCTTTTGAAAGCAATTTAGCGTCACTTGCAGACATTGTTTGTGGAATCTGCGATGCTACGTTGTTGTTGTTTATATTGTCCTTAATGTGTGTATCACAAAAATTCTGTGTTTCAGTGGCACCTTTACTTTTTTCACTCTCAGAGACTGGATCCATACATGCGGAAAATGTGTCTGTCTCCAGACTGGCAGATCTAGTAGTAGTAGACTTCATACAAAGCTCTTCAGCATCCTCTGTAGAGGCTTCTAGATCCTCCTCCTCTGGGATTTTAGATAACGGTTCATCAATATGCAAGATTTCCAAATCAACAGTGTGTGCCATGTGCACATCATCAGGAACATCATCTTGAGATGAATCCTGCATATCAACCAGTGAAGGGTCAGTTATTCTATGCTGACTTTCTGACATGTCTAGCACCATTCCGGCCATTTTATTTAACTGCCCATCAAAAATTAAAAGCCGCTGGCTAGTTTCGGGGTCCATGTAGCTGTTCATCATTAAAAAAGAAGTAAAGAATTGTTTGGCTTCACTGAAAGATTGGGGATTTGTGCTGTTATCGCTAACTTGTGATCCTTTGCCGGACCTGTGGGAGCACTCAGGTTGAAGCTCACTCATAACCAGCCATGTGGAAAACCTGTCATTGAGGCCAGCAATCTCAGAGAGCATATCTGGTATCTCGACTGTTTTTAACAAGTCTATCGTGCAAGAGTCTACCAAACCTTGCTGCACAGCAGAGCTTATATCTACTACTTGTGAGTTTTCAGGAATGTAAAACGCTGCTATTTTATGTCGGTTACACAGAAGTTCAGTTGCCAGTTTCTCAGTGATGATTTCATGCAGAAGGGATGTGGAGACACTGATGATCTCTCCCGATTTAGGCCAGAGGAGGCCCATGAAAGCTTTCTGTTTCTCCAGAACTAACAAAGCACTTGTGGAGCTCATTAGATCACACTGAACAGCTTCATCAACTGTCAGTCTCGCCCCATTGTGAGGGTTTACAATGCCACCATTTTTGGCCTGCTGGCTCAGAATTCCACTGGCAGTGTCCTGATCAATAAGACCCTCAGACAGGGCCTCTTCAGCTGTCAGCTTACAGTTTGTTTTAGGGTCAACTATGCCTCCCGAAAACAGCTGTGCACTGAGTAGTCGGAGCATGGTGTCTCGATCTATCAGATTTTCATGCAAGGCCTGTAGAATGCTGACTTCCGTTCCAGATGTAAAAACTATGTTTCCATCTTTTCTAGATTTTACTGGCAGTAGGCAAAGCCCTGTCTCATCATGCACAATACTCCTCTGGACCACCTGGACGAGAGAGACCTTTTCAGCTGTGTTGGGATCAATCAAATCCTTCCCGGTGATTTGTCTTTGCAGGATTCCAGTATAAAGTGGGTTGGAAATTAGACCAAACTCAAACGCCTTTTCTAGACTTAATCTTATCCCATGGTGTGTCAGTCTCAATCCACCAGTGGCTAAGTGGATCTCGGTGATTTTGATAGCCTGTTGCTCAGAAATAGCCCCATCTTCCATTGCTGCTATGACTGGAATGGGTTCAGAGGCATAACGCGGGCATTTAATGCATTTTTTGGCTTCATTTAAGTCTTGCAATTGCTTATACGTGGATTCATCGATGAGCCCGTGCTTGTATGCATCCTCCAAATCCAGAGACACATACAATTCAGGAAATTTGAGCTCAGATGTTATGAGCTGAGCCTCTAGGAAACGGAGTCCAGTGACATGGTCGATTAAACCAGTCTTTACAGAGCGGCACACAGACAGAACTTCTCCATTTTCGACGTTGAGAATACCCTCAATGACTCGGAACACCTGCAATAAAAGAAATGTGCGTTACATTTGAATTACTGAAATGGGTAAAACAGTAAAAAAAACTGTAATTGACAGCTCTAAATATATTACAGAAAATATTAGGCATGTACTCACCCATTCAACATGTCTACGGAGCGCAACAGTTCATACGCAACAGAGCAAGTCAGACTTTCAACAGCAATAAAGTGTAGAATTAAAAGCTGTCATGCATCTGTGGACAAAAGTTTCAGCATCTTGCAAAACAACAAACTGAGTTAGAGGCAAAACACGGTGTATTACTGCAGTGCGGTGAAAACATGGCGGTTCCTAGGGTTTGCTGTGAAGTGAGACAGTTTGTGTGGTATTAAAAACGCATGCTTTGCAACATTTACAGCATACTCAGTTTCTTGTGTACAGGTATGCACCGTTTAACTTTCGCACTATGTTCTGTGGAACAGGACGTTTGATTAAATTTGTCTATTTTTTGTATATAGGTGCTTTGCACCTTTATTTTATATTAAATCAATATCATTAATCAAAAACACAATATGAAAAAAATATAGTAATTAAATATAGTAATTCGTATCTTTCTAAATTTTATTTTTTTTTAAAATGTGAAACATTTACCAATAATTACACCGAAAGAAACGCTGCTGTTCTTTGCTTCCTTGAAGGCTGCGATTCTCTTTTCTGCCAGCAGGTGTCGGAAAGGGTTCGCTTGTACCAGTGAATTAGATGAATAGGCCTATAAAGCCAGAATTTAATTCCTTTAATAACTCGACATCGAAGGTTAAAGTTAAACGGCGCACAGCTGTATTGTCAGGATGATTTTTCCTCAATTTGACCCTGTCCGGATTCGGTTAGTACAAAACTTAGTTCTAAACATTTCACACCAGTCCATGCTGAAAGTTCAAAATGTTAAGCATGCAGTTGGGAACAGTACTACACGGGACTGCTGAAATGTCCATCTCACCTGTTCAGTGGTGATCGGCTGGTCTTTATTCAGTTGAGAAAGCTCATTGTAGGCTTGCTGGAGAGATTTAAGCCTTTCGTTCGTTTCAAGCTTTTCTTCCTCTGTCATCCTAGTGAGAAAATAGCACATAAAGGCTAGTAAATACATAACCCATAATTAAAAGAACTAAAGCGTTTCTTCACACGGTCTACAGAACCTACTTGTCACTGTGCTTGTTTAGCATCAGCTGAGTACTTCTAAGTGCTTCTGCAATTTGTTCTTTCTTTAACAGAACTTCTTCCATGGGAATCTGGAATGAAAAGGGAGGGGGCATCATTTTTCTTGAATTACGTACACTATAAAAATCCGTTTAACCCGAGTGCATCATATACCAAAAAACAATGTATGTATTAGGTAGTTTTAGGCTGCATTAGGCTGTAACACTTTGATAAACAATACAGTGTTATGTCCTAAATACACACCAATCAGCCTTAAAACCACAGTTTAAAGGTTTAGCTGATTGGTACCCTAGCTGTATTATTGTAACCTACTGGATTACGGACCTGATGGTCCTGTGTTTCAAATCCCACCTCCACCAGGCTGCCAGAGTTGGGTCCCTGAGCAAGGCCCTTAAGCCACAATCACTTAAATTGTAAGAATATATCACGTGTAAGTCACTCTGGATAAGGGCGTCTACTAAATGCCGTAAATGTAAATGTGCCCACTTTATCCAGTGGGACAAACAAAATCCTAATCCATTTAGGAATGTATTTATTAATTTTCTTGTCCTCTTAATCCTATCCAGGTTTGCAGGAAAGCCGGGAACTAGCCAGCAATACATAGCGCAAAGCAGGAACAACCCTAGCCAGGTGATATGCACACACACATTTACACACTAAGGGCACTTTGGAAACACCAATTAACCTATTACAAAACATCTAATAATAATAATGCATAATAATAATAACCTAATAAAATAAAAAAAACCTAATAATAATAATACACAAAATCCAACCTGGGGATCTTGGAGCTCGACTGCACCACCGTGTGAAATTGACGTTTTATCCAGAGGTATTTTCATGCTGATTATATGACTTAGATTTGTATTAAATCTAAACGAAGACCTAAATAAAGGCATTTGCACTAATTGTATCAAGACTCCTGGCTCCCACTGTACACACACAGGCACGGACTAATAGTCATGGTAAACATACGTTTTGGGAACTTTTCACTGATTTAATGATTACTGAAGCTTTTAAAAGTTTTAAAAGTTTTTGTAAAAGTAGTATATATTCAGTATATGTATTTAGTGCTTATTTATCTGTAGGAAACATTTCACAATGTAGATAAATGTATTGTTCCAAACTGTGATAAATATAAGGTTTTCTAATCTATACCACTAAGTAATATACAAAAGAATGAGAAGACTGACATAGATATATATATATATATATATATATATATAGAGAGAGAGAGAGAGAGAGAGAGAGAGAGAGAGAGAGAGAGAGAGAG
>JAUZST010042127.1:0-26512 GCA_034779995.1 Parotocinclus haroldoi
ATTGACGTCAATGCGCCTCTTCTGACACGTGGCCGTTGCCACGGCTACCTTAAAGCTGTGGTCGCAATGTTTCTTAATCGATTTGTTACTAGAATTATTTAAAGTCCTCCGAATCTGCTCCGTCAGGGAGTTTTTTCCTTTCCACTGTCGCCCTAGGCGTGCTCAATTTGGGATTGGCCTTTTAAGATCACACAAGATTGTAAAGCGCCCCGCGCTATATAAATAAATTTGACTTGACTCCGTTTACCCATTTGTATGGACGCGTACATAAAATCCCCACCAAGCTGATCTGTTATGTTAAATAAAGGTATTGCTATATATCTCGCTCCACAATATCTGACTGAGCTGTATATTATGATCCACCTCGCCAACGTGGATCAAGTGCTACAGGTCGCCTACAAGTCCCTAGAATAATTAAAGTTACAGCGGGAGGCCGAGCTTTCTCCTACAAAGCTCCCAAATTATGGAGCAGTCTTCCGAGAAACGTTCTCAGATGCTTAAGTTTAGTTTGTTCAATCAAGCATTCGGCCTGAAGTTCTGGTACCAGTTTTAGTCCTTCATATGTTCAATTCATTTCCTCTTTCTGCCGAGGTTCTCTCTCCAACGGTGACCCTGCTGTGGCAGAAGATATCAGACGGAACGACCAGCCATGCCGAAGACGCCCATCTCTACATAGACATATTACTGTACATGTTTTCATTTAAATGTTTAATGTTGTATAACGTTAATGATGTTTATTACCCAAATGAGGACGGGTTTCCCTTCTGAGTCTCAAGGTTTCTTCCTCTTAATCTCATGGAGTTTTTCCTTGCCTCTGTCGCCATTTGGCTTGCTCATTAGGGACAACGTCTGTTGTAAAAAGCGCTAGACAAACAGAATTGAACTGAACCGAACTGAACATGTATATGTAGTTATTTATTCCACATTATGACCCTGTTTTTCCAGGTTGTTGTAGGTCTAAGTGTAGAAAGCTGAGAACTTACACAAGCTGTCTGGAAAAAAAACAGAATAAGAAGTCTGCAAAGAGATCACACAGTTATTGATTCACATTTAAGCTTCGTACTTTACATGCAAAATAAAGAAATAAATTAAAAACGTGTACAATCTTGTGTATAAGTAGGTGTACCTTTGGTTCACTGAATTAGTTCAATTACGCCCAAAAGCTTACAAAACGATGTAATTATTAGCTAAAAGTCGTATGTAATTCACAAGGAGTGAACTAAGGTGTGATTTAGGACGCTCATCGTTACCGTGGGATGAAGGGATGATACTGAATTGAGACTTACCCCGGTGCTAAAGACTGTTATTTTGAAATAAACAGCAAGTTTTAAGAGGAGTAACAGTCACTTAAAGTGAATTAATTCTTCTAATTGGATATGATGTCAGTGTTACTTTAACGAAACGAACTGAACCTGCGGTGCTTCTGTTATTTTATGTCAAGTGGTGAGTTGCTCAGCTAGCTTAGTTTAACCAAACCTGGAGTAACGGTGGTAGCTTAGAAACCGCTACCAGAGCTTAGCGGCTACGGTGCTAATGCTAACGCTAACGCTAACAATAACCTTTTAAACGGTTCTCTCTTTTACAAAATGTTTACATTTAAGCTGTTTGTTTTAAAGAACAATATTTGACTGTACTATGTACAATTGTATAGTATTACAGTGTAGGGTGGTGTAATATAATAAGGTATAATGGTGTAATACTGTCGTGATTCACTGTTTAGTAGTTTAATTATGTGCTTGGGTAATTAATGGGTCTAACGTGCTGGGTCTGAGGGAGAGGAACCGGTCAGAGGATCATCCCTGGCACTGCAAAAGCAACCCATGCCAGCCTTGCCATCCAGAAGGGTGCGAGCGGAGGTTCTGGCACAATGGGTTAGGTATTTAATTTTTAAACTCGATCAGGAGAGAAAGTGGAGAGGGATCCCGGGGTCAAGAGCTGGGTTAAGACCTGTCCGTCATAATCATGGCAGTGGAACCAAGTGCAGGTTTGGGTTTCCGTACCCCTTATGTGTGGCACATGATGTTAAGACCGATTTAAAAAAATGTTGTTGTTTTTTTTTAAATCATAATCATTGGCTCTTGGTGTTCTGAATTTGTGCTAAAATGCTCTAGATCGATGACAAGCGAAGTAACCAGGACCTGCACTAGGTGGTCAGATGGCACCGATAAAACGGCTGAATTTAATCAAGGGATTGACATGCCCTCCTCTGCCACCTGAGAGTCACTTGCGTTGTGTTGTGATGCCCGTCACTTTTGAAATGCGCTTAAAAATTCATGAGCTGCTCCCAGCAAGACGCGCTCTTAACCTCCGACGCTGTATCAATTTTCTCCTGAGGAAATAAATTCCGTGCCGAGTTACTCGGACTCGTGTCTGTCATGGAAAGTGTGTAGGTACCAAATTGCTGAAATATTTAGAGCTTGTTTTTTGTCTCCCTGACCCACTTTCTGATTAGACTGAGCTCAGCTTTAATCAAACGCATCGCTGCCTTTCCTCGGATGCACCAGGACGTCTTCGGTGCTGCTGGGAGTCTGCGGGACGGCGAGAGATGGATGTTTTCTTGTCTGTTTCAGATGAGCTGATGGAATTTTTATGATTTCAGTGTCCGAAACCCCTTTTTGATGGAAGCATAGAACTAATAATCAGGTAAGAGCGTTTCGTTTTAGTCTGAATCAAACGGAGTAGAACGACATATGGAATTTTTTTTGATCAACAATGGTAAAGTCCAGATTCCTTGAGAATTCCACTTTTTCTTTCCCGTCGGGAGGATTTGTAACGGAAGCACATTTGCGTGTGTCAGGGAGAGCGGCATGCGGAGCTGGAAGTGCTATTTCTCCCGGCTCATGCGTCTCTCGGTGCGCTGGGTCCACCTGTGCCCCCGGCGGAGTCGAGGGAAGAAACGGGGCGCGCTCCACGACCTGTGGAATTACGGAAAAGTCCTCATCAACTCCTTGTACTTTAACGTCCTCACCACCTGGGACACGGTCCTCGACTCGGTCTTCGAACCTGTGTACTGGCTGGTGGATAACCTGACCCGCTGGTTTGGGGTGGTGAGTCGGCTCATGGCTTCATTGAACACGTTTATTTATGATCTGTTCTTGGTCCGTTAGTGTTTAGTCTAGGCGTTCCTACCTTCCCAGGTGCTTATTTGGGATCAGGGGATCATCGGTGCTGCACTTTTACATCATGAGAAGTCAAATGTGTTGTATCCTAGGTCTTTGTGTGTTTGGTGATCGCTCTCACCAGCTCTGTAGTGCTGATCGTGTACGTCTGCGTCCTGCCTGTCATCGTACGCACCTATCCGGCACACTGGGTCCTCTGGCACCTCTGCTACGGGCACTGGAACCTCGTGATGGTCGTGTTTCACTACTACAAGGCCATCACCACCTCACCCGGGCGTCCACCACAGGTTACTTTCATTGTTAGAATTTTCTTTTTACGCCAGAAATGTTTGCCGTATCGCCATATTCTGTGAGACCCCTCTTCACCGTGACGGTGGGTTCGTGAGGGAGCTTAAGAAGGGAGCTTGAGGAGCTCCACCAAATTACCTTGGAGCTCTGAAACGCAGGGTGCTGGAGACTCGGGGTCGCTCATCGTGACCTGATAAATGAATCAAATAGCCATCAATCCCCCCTTCCTAATAAATGAAGGAACAGGAAATTTCAATAATGGATTTATAATGTTAGATTTCATCATTAGGTTGGTTATGATGTGATATTTGTATTTATTATTATTATTATTATTATTATTATACAAATAAATTCGTTAGAATAAATAGCTATTGTTGATTTCTGTCACTTGGAGTGGGATGTTGACAGGGAAAATGGCTTAAGTTGTTTAGTTTTATTTTGTAAATACAGATCACATGTCTGAGTTTCCCCATTCCTGGTGCTTTTATTTCGGCTATTTTATATTTTTTTTACACGTTGAACGTACTTTTAGGACACACTGAATCCCAAATCTTGATCATAGCGCAGTTATGAGCCTGACGCCTCTTTACTGAAATAGAAATGACCTGCTCAGGCAGACCTTCACAAATTTCACCGTTTCTGTTCAATGTCAGGAGCGGAGTAATATTCCCACCGTGACTCTCTGTAAGAAATGTATCGTTCCCAAACCGGCCAGGACCCACCACTGCAGCATCTGTAACAGGTACGAGCGACGTAATCCTGTGTTTGTGTATAAATCCGTTAGGTCTGAGCGATTAATAAAATACCCCCCACCCTCTTTTTATTTTATTTTATAAAGAATCTAACCAAAACGGTTTCCCACAGGTGTGTTCTGAAGATGGATCATCACTGCCGTATCCTTTTCTACTTTATTATGAACTTCCCTTGCCCTCTTTGCCCCTTTACAGGGTGTACCCTTAACCCCTGTCCCCACAGCCTGGTTGAATAACTGTGTCGGGCACTTTAACCAGCGCTACTTCTTCTCCTTTTGCCTCTACATGACCATGGGCTGCATCTACTGCAGCATCAGCGCCAAAGACATGTTCTTTGGAGCTTACAGCGCCGTCGAGGTATTCCAAGAGGAGACCGAGATCAGACTGTTCTAATTCTTGATTGATAAATCTGTACCTATTGTTAATTGCCCTTCCTTTGTGCCGCAGAGTTATTATCAGACTCCTCCACCAGACTTCACGTTTCAGGAGAAACTGTTCCACAAGAGTGTGCTGTACCTGTGGGTGCTGACAAGGTAACGCCGAGCGAAGGCGGTTCTTTGAAATGTACTTTGCGACACAGGAACTTTTGAAACCGTCTGTCTCTCAGCTCTGTGGCACTAGCTTTGGGAATCCTGACCCTCTGGCATGCTGCGCTGATCACCAGAGGAGAGACCAGCGTGGAGAGACACATTAACCGCAAAGAAAGGAAGAGAATGAAGCTGCTGGGCAAGGTTTGTTTAGGGCACTGTAATTCATTTAAATGTGTAAAAGAAATGTACTGAAAGTAACTAAAAGATGGTGCTTGCAGGTCTTCAGGAATCCGTATCACCACGGACGTATGAATAACTGGAAAGTCCTGTTTGGTGTGGAGAAATCGAGGTACGAATTCCGCTCCATCACAGTCCATTTTATAGGGCAGACACGGGGGGAGGGGTGAAGTCAATATTTCGAGGCGAAAAGCAACCAGGGAATTTTTTTTTTTGGAGGAAAACCCGCCCACAATCGCCCAGGCGTGAGAGCTGGTCCTGCCAGACCTTCTGGCAGAAGATCAGAGGGAAGGCTGGACCCAGTCCTGCGATAAACTGGCATCCCGTTCAGGTGGGGATACAATCGGAAAGCCTGTCGTTTCCCCGAAAGAGTTTGGTTGCCGTTTCACAGGCGCTGCGTTTAATTCCAGGGTTGCCAGATCCCGCTTTAGACACGGCTATCAGGCCTATGGGGAAAAACCCACCTTGGAAAAAAAAGCGAGAATGAGATCGCAGTCAGGGTCTGCACAGGGTCTGTTCCTGAAGGGCTTCATATTACAAATGTGTGATTTAGGAACGCACGTCTTAAATATTTTCCTGTGTATTTATTTTTGATTCAGGTTGTACGCAGTCGGCGTAAATCTTCTTCTTCTTCTTATTATTATTGTTTTGTCCAACAGTCACTGGTTGACGCGGGTCCTGTTGCCGTCCTCTCACCCCCCCTATGGTGATGGCTTGATTTGGGAGGGCCTGCCCTACAGAAAGGACGTGGTGGCCATATGAGCGTCCTGGTCCTGATTTTATTCCATGCAAAGCAACCAACGTGCTGAACAGCAATCTGGATCAGCGGGAGGGTGCCCCCGGTGCCAATGGAACTACTGTGAAAAGTGTGGGGTTTTTTTTTTTTACCGTAACTATTTAAGGCGATTCGATGCCAGCGATTGTGGACGCGGTAGCATTGTTTTTATTTCACTGAATGTACTCTCCAGATCCTTTTAGAAACTTGTAGTATCATGTTGATTTGTGCCTTGTTGCAAAAAAAAAAAAAAAAAAAAAAAGGGGGCTGATCAGGCGTTTTGGATGCAGTTACAAAGTGTGACTCCAGATGATTTCGGAGCTGTGCTCCACACGACTGCAGGTTTAGATCTTCACCTTTTGTACAATAAACGGATTGGAGTCAAACTCTGCCTGATTTGAAACGTAAACGTTGGTCAAGATGAGGTCGCTTCCCTTCTAATCACCGTGGATTTCGTCCGTAAAACAAATTCGCATCAAGTTCGAAGTAATCAAACGGTGACAAAGACTCAGACAAAGATCGGTGCCAGCGTGGCCCCCAGCCAACCATCTCACAAAAGACGTGACATAACTATAAAACATTGATGTTAAATAACCAAATCCTGATTATATACCGCGTGCGAGTCGAAGCAGGTCAACGCTGCGTTTATTCCAGGGTTGCCAGATCCCCCCCACCGACCCAAAAAACTCAACTAGGCCTATGGAAAGTAATCTTAAAAGGTCGCCATGTCTCCAAGGATAAGAGCATCTGGCAGCTGCATTACACTCTGGTGCATGCACAGACTGAGAAAACCGAGTAACGTGATTACAGAGGTCAAATCCAGTCTCTTTAGTCACATCGACTTCTCGATCAGAGCTGATAGCCAGATAACTGCACAGACGGACATGATGAGGTAATGCAAAAGGTTATCCCATTTTATTTCATCACTCTTTAAAGTTATTACATCATTAGAATCTCGAATCAAGTTAAAAATGAGACGGGTCAGTAAGAGGCCGAGCTCGTTCGCCACGTCGGCGCCCTTCTGATCGTTTCCCCCCCGAGACGACGTGCGGTAGGATTTTTCTTCCGCGTGAAAAGGTCAAAAAGCATGGGCGCCAGAACAGGATCGAACCCTCCTCGGTGCGCGTTATCAGCCGTCCCCTGCTGGCCCGGACGAGGGCGCATGCAGCTCACTTTGTGCGCGGTCGGACAGCGAAAGTCCCGGGCCTTCACCTTCCTCCTGGACTCCCTAACAAAAACCTGCAGCACAAAACAGGAGCGTGACCTCGTACCCTTGCCCAATCACAGACCAGCTGGCATCACCAGCTCTCGTTCCCCGGCCAGGCGTACCATTCTCCTCGAGCGGCCACGGCCTCCTTCCTCACCAGTCGCTTCTTGTCGTCTAACGGGATGGAGAGCGCACGCAGAACCCGGGCGCGGAACGGCAACACCTGCAGCGGCACGGACGCATCACAAAGACTGGGGGGGGGGGGGTTTCGACCCTGCCGAATTCAGAAAGAAAGGGTGTGGTGCTTACCGTGTGAGCAGGAAGGCAGGACAGGGCTTGGACACAGCGCAGAGATGTCATCCTCACTTTCTGTTTACAGGAAGGACAAGCAAAAGTCGAGTTGAGCTTTCATCCTAGACCCTAAGACCGAACGAAGCTAAAGAGCGTGTTGGACTGGTACCATAGCAGGGCTGGTGGTTAGGGCGAGCAAGCGGGTGAAGAGTGCCTCCAGCTGGTTGGTGAGAGCAGGTGGAGGTTCCATCAGCAGGGGCTGGAGGCAGGACAGGGTGGAGAGCTGCACCGCCTCGTCACCGCACGCCAGAGCGTCCAACAGCAGCGGCACCAACTGGACAACAAACAGCAGCACAATAAACTCCTGTCGCCATGCCAACGAGGCAGCAGAGAGGGCGGGGTCATTGATGGGCACTATTAATAGGATTTAACAGGTTAATGTGTTAGTATTGAGCCGAGTGATGGACTCACTGCAGGAAGCTCCGACAGCTGGACCTGTCTGGGCAGGTTATTAACCATGTGTGACAAAGCCTTCAGATACACACAGCGCTTCTCTGAAACACACACACACACACACACACCAAAATGAGACGCGACTTAAAATGTAACAAAATGTAGTGATCTGTAGTGAGTTTCAGTATCAGTAAACCACAGTTATGCCCATCTATACCAGCCTGTAGAACATTTATGCCCATCTGTACCAGCCTGTAGAACATTTATGCCCATCTATACCAGCCTGTAGAACATTTATGCCCATCTATACCAGCCTGTAGAACATTTATGCCCATCTGTACCAGCCTGTAGAACATTTATGCCCATCTGTACCAGCCTGTAGAACATTTATGCCCATGTGTACCACAGTTATGCCCGTCAAGAAAAGTCTGTGGAATGTTTCTGCCCAACCGTACCAGGCCTTAGCACTGTTACACCCATCTGTACCCCACTTATGCCCATCTGTACCAGCCTGTAGAACACGTATGCCCATCTGTACCCCACTCATGCCCATCTGTACCAGCCTGTAGAACATTTATGCCCATCTGTACCAGCTTGTAGAACATTTATGCCCCTCTGTACCAGTCTATAGCACTTTTATGCCCATCTGTACCAGTCTGTGGAACGTTTCTGCCCAACCGTGCCCAGGCCTTAGCACTGTTACACCCATCTGTACCCCACTTATGCCCATCTCTAGCATTTTTACGCCCACCTGCACCAGCCCGTGGAACGTTTATGCCCCTCTGTACCAATCTGTAACACCAATGCCCGTCCGTACCAGGCTACGGTATGTTTACGACCATACGCACCAGTCTGTAGAACGCGCATGCCCACCCGTACCAGTCTGTATCGCGCCGACACCCGTCCGTACCTTGCGGCGCCGAATTGAAGCCCTGCACGAGTTTAGCCGAGTTCTCAGCGAAGAACCTCTGGCGGTACATGATGCGTACGTCGGCGTGGCAGCCGCGGTTCAGGACGTCGGCGGAGTCGCTCATGAGGAGGCTGAAACCGTCAGCTGCCATCGAACCCAACCGAGGATCAGCCAGCAAAGAGAAGATCTTTAAAAAAAAAAAAAAAAAAGAAAAGAGGAGCGAGCAGGGGGTTAACAAACGCTCAGGGTACCTTCAGCGAATCTAATGAGCGATTCTAAAGAACGGGGAGCTTTGTTACGCGGTCACACAGCGCGGACGAGAGAGGATGGTAACGCAGCAGCAGAGCCTTCGCTACCTGCGCAGACAGAGAGAGAAAAGAGTTAAACAGAGAGAGCAGAGGGGGCGTTGATCTCGTTCTTAGTTAGGAGGCGGAGTTACCCAGATGAGGAGAGTGAAGGCTTGAGGTCGCAGCGCTGACGATTCAGAGTCCAGCACTGCGTTGATTCTGCTCAGGGTTTTCTCCAGAAGAGCGTCCAAATCTGCACCTACACACACACACACACATATATATATATACACACATATATATACACACATAGACCAGCCAAGCCCAGCCCCTGATTCGAACCCTGGCCGTCAGGGGCTGGATTCGATGAACCAAACGATTCGGCCTGTACCTGCTGCTCTTTTGTTGATCAGGCCAGAGAAGCACTTGGCAGCGGCCGTGTAGGAGAACAGGTGGGTGCACGTGAACAGGAGCTCCTCCAGCTCCACCAGGAGCCGGTCCTGCTCGGGAACGACCACCTGGGGGACGAGCAGAATCGTTACGTTACTCCTGGGCGTAACCCATCGGACAGAGGCGCTGAATTAGGAGCGAACCTACGTGTGGTGGGAGTGAGCACACCGAGGCCATGAGCAAACACACCAGCTGAGACGGCGCCCGACCGTCCGGCTGGCTCTGCACAGGAAGAACATAAACGTCAGCATCGACATGCTCGGGCTAAATCGGTGTGGAGTACAGAACCGCTCCCACGTGGGGTCTCACCTTGAGGAGTTGGATTGGTTGGGACGGGCACGAGCTGTCGGGCAGGAAGGACACGTCTCCGTCCAAGTAAAGGGACACGACCTG
Organism: Parotocinclus haroldoi; assembly: GCA_034779995.1. Lineage (NCBI taxonomy): Eukaryota > Metazoa > Chordata > Actinopteri > Siluriformes > Loricariidae > Parotocinclus > Parotocinclus haroldoi. The sequence continues at coordinate 9,693 of JAUZST010042127.1, forward strand.
GGAGGCCATCTGAGCTGCTGGTCTAAAGACAGACAGTTCCGTCACGTTCGACCTGCGAATCGGCACCACGTGAAAATCCCCAATCCCTGCGCTGAAGTCGGGTATCCATGCTCGTTTCGCGTTTGCCCCTTTTTAATCCCGTAGGTTGCCAGGTTTAAGCGTTTAAACTCTCAATCGCTAAAAAGGCAAATACTTAAGAGGCATTCTGAATCACCGGACTCGATTTCAATTCGAGTTTCACGCCACGAAAGCCAAATCCACTCGAGTCTTTTATCAGGGTCCGTCAAGCAAGTCTCAAGCCCTTCAGTTTGGGACCCCGGGTCCCCAAAGCCGCTGGGAACTTGCAAGTGCAGGGAGAAAACGATGGTGCTCGGGGCGAAATTAAACATCCGACGTTCTACTAACGATAATGTCCCACGGGGCAAACGTCACCAGGCAAGAACCTCTCTAGACCCGCCTTTTTTTTTTTAATCTACAAAAACGGATCAGTAATCAATAATGGGTTCGATAGGACCTCGAGGTGCAGGGATCCTGCCGAGCTTAAACCACTGAGGCGTTAAACAAAGCTCTTAATCCCTGAGCGATTTGCATGTAGGCTGTCTTGCTTTGTGCGTGTGTGCGCGTGTGTGTGGGTGTGTGTGTGGTTTTCCTGTCTCAGACGCTCACTCTTGCCGCAGAGCTGCACAGGACGTGCTGATGACAGGAACTAGAGCAGACAGGAGCAGCTCGTCAGTCAGGGGGCTGGTCTGATCCGACTTCTGCTCGCCTGAAAGCAGATGCTCTTTAACCTAAAGCTCTCCGAACATTCAGCACTCGCTCGTTTTGTACGCGTGTGGGTCGTAGCTTTACCCTGCAGCGCCGCGTGCACGGCCAGTCCCAGCACCTGAGGGATGAGGAACGTGCGGAAATAGTGCGAGATCTCCTGGGAGCGCTGGGCGTGAACGGCTATCCGGTTCAGACTGCAGCACACCGAGCTCAGCTCCTCCACCGTGAACCCGCCGCTACCTGAAAAGAGCGGGTGAAACTTCAGGACCAACAAGTTCACCGACAGCACGGCGCTGACACTCAGGGAGCCAGGGCTTAACCGGCAGCGCAGGGGACAAGGCGGCATGTGCCTTAACTATAAGAAAGGTTCATTCAGAGCAAAAAAGTTACGATGAATAATCGGAACAAAACAAAATATGTTCACACAACTCGGTGACTCTTAAAATCACTTTGACCTACAAAGTAAAGAGTCCAAATATGTCATGACAAACGTGTCACTGATAACAATATATAAATTATAAATAATGTGAAATGAATGAATTTATGAAACAGAAAATAAAAATCAACGACAACAAAATGCAGTGAAATAAAATAGAAAACTTACATCAGTTAAAAAAAAGGCTGAATTTAAAAATCACGAAAAAGAAAAAAAAAAAAATTAAGTCCGAACTTAATTTGTTTTTCTTTTCCGTGATTTCCCCCCCCCCCATTTTATTTATTTAATCTGTGAAGTTGCTATTGTTTTAGTTTATATCGTAATTTAATTTTAAAATTAAAAAGTAAGTTCATGTATTTTATTTCACTGCATTTTGTTGTCGTTGATTTTTATTTTCTGTTTCATAAATTACAGATATTACAGAAATGTACAGATGTTAAAATCATTTTAAAATAATATGAAATATGTCCGTAACAAATAACAAAAGCAATGTGCAAAAATGACAACAGCAAAAGACAATACAATGAAATAGTTGAATAAAACAAATAATATATAATCTTAAGGTAAATTTGACAGGATTTACAGATCCAAGTCTCTACCTAAAGACACACTCGCTCTGTGTGTGTGTGTGTGTGTGAGGGCAGTCTGCGCCATCCACCTGTGTGTGCAGATTTTAGGACGTCCAGCAGCACGGGGGCGCTCTCCCGCACCACGTCGATCTGAGAGGAGATGGAGGCGAGAGCAGAGACGCAGCGCCTCCAAACTGCAGCTCGGTTATGAGGAGAAGCGTCGCTTTCTACAGAGAAGCCTCATTATTGAAAGGTCGGCTCACAGAAAAAAAAAACGTTCCAAAACCATTTCAAACACTCTGACTGACCCGTCACGATTTCACGCTTTAGTACCGGAACCATTCGGGACGACAGGACGGCGGGATGGAGGCGGGACAGGGAGCCTGCACACTCCTCCACTCCGAAACTGACAGAAGAGACACAAGAGGTCATTTATTTACAGTAAAGGTACAGTTAAAGCTTCCTGCACTCAGACAAAGGAGATACCAGAGCTGAGCATCGTCCTCCTCCACCACAAGCCGTGTCACATGATCCACCGCCGTCTCCACGTCCGACTCGGCTAACAAGGCTAAAAGAGCAAAACAGAAACCGCGTAACAGTGAGAGAAATAAAATGCACTTTATTTCCACTTAAAGAGGAGGAAACAATAACCTAAATACAGAGAAACCTAGAGGAAAAAAAAGAAGAATCCATGGAATTCAGAGTAGAACAAAAATGAGATTAATTAAGCAAAAAAAAAAATCCAAGCGATTAAAGTTCAAGCAAAATAAAGAAATAAGTAAAAAAAAAATAAAATAATAAGTACTATATCAACCAATAAGCAACATCCAACTTAAAAGAAACAAAAAATAAATAAAAGGTAAAAGAAAATACTATTAAATAGTCAAAGAAAATAAAGTGAAAGTTATAACAGTATTAAAAACTTGAATCAAGTTAAATCAACCAGTAGTAAAATGTAATTATTATATAACAATAAAATCATTATATTACGCAAGACAGTGATCAAATATCATGCTTTATAAACCAAAAATATCATCTTTTAAAAAAACTAATAAAATACAAACATACAAAAACTTGCACGTCTAACTTAATTATCCAAAAAAAAAAAAAAAAAAAATTACGAAAAAGAGCCATAAAATATATAAACCTGAGAGAGATAAGTTAAATCAAGCAATAAATAAATAAACAAGTAAAATAAAGCCAAATAAAAAGGAAAATAAAGTACTGTAGTAAGTGCTAAACGAATAATAACTTTAAAAAAAAGAAATACAACAACAATTAAGTACAATGTCTCTATTAAAAACGAACTGAAAGTTAAAGAAAACAATTAAACAGTGGAGTAAAATAAAGCAAAAACGTTAAATCAAATAATAGTCCAATAAAATCGTCCAATTAGGCAGAATAGGGATAAAATATTCCGTACTTCATTCATAAAAAAAAAAAAAAAAATCAACTTAAAAGACAAATATAAAATACAAACCCAGTAAAGAAGTCAAAGCAAAACTTGTTAAAAATATAATTAAAAAATAGCAAAAAAGCAAAACACAAAAGTTATGGAATATTATTTCAAAGACTAATCAAGTTGATAAAAAAAAAATATTAAAAGGAAATAAAATGAATTAAAAATAAAAAATATATATATATATATTTATATATAAATAAATAAAATGACATCATTGAACACGAAATACAATAAAGCAAAATGAAACAGAGCAGTTGAATTCGGATAAAAACGTGACTCACCAGGACGCTGGCTCAGGGCGGTGAGGAGTTTAGTCCCTGTGATCTGCAGACCCGTGTTCGACTCGGCCAGGGCAGAAAACACCACACTGCATAGAGACTTCAGCACCGGAGTCAGCACACACTCTTCTGATAAGCAAACACACACACACACACACACACACACACATATATATATATATATATATATATCATTAATAATTATATGTTTATAATATCTCATATATAAATCAATGGGGGCGTGACCAGGACCGACCTTCTTCTGCAGGGCTGCTGCTTAGTGTGGCCTGGACGAAACCCTGCAGTACCTCCAACAGAGTGCGCCGCTGGGAACACTAAACACACACACACACACACACACACACACACACACACACACACACACACACAGCACCCTAATGAGCATTTACGGTTTATAGGACAAAAACAATAAACGTGACCGTACAGCAATTCTGTGACTACAAATGTTTTTAATCTTGATTTACTTTCAAAATAAATCGTGGCATGAACACATTTAAAAAAAAAAAAGAAAAAGATTAAAACCACTTAAAAACCAGCCCCGTTCAGGACCTGAACTGGTCTGTGTGTGTGACCTGATTTGTCGAGTTGTACTGCTGTAACAGAGGGGGCAGCACCGCCGTCGTCAATATCAGACTGGCCCTGTAGGAGGCGCCGCACGCAGCCTGCAGCAGTTTAGCACTGGGCCACACCAGCTTCAGATCGGGCTCACAGAGATGGTGCTGACAGTCTACAGAGTTTAATTAGGCGTCAGTGAAATGACCTTGCGGTTCTTACGGGAGGACCTTCGAGGACCTTCGAGGACCCCATAACCCCCCAACCCCCGGGTACCTTTGAGGACGAGCCGGAGGAATTCCTGCAGGACGTCTCCCGAGTCTGAAGCGATGACGGAGCGAGACAGGCAGGAAGTGAGAGCGCTCAGGGCAGCCAGACCCGCTGACTCGACCTTCTCACTGGACGTCTGGAACACCTGCACGTCGGACACGGGCGCGAGCCGACGACTTAGTTTTTGCAGAAAGGGAAAAGCGGTTTGAGTAAACGGACGCCGTGACTCACCTCTCTGCGTATAGAGGACCAGAGGCCGTCCAGGAACTGGGCCAGCTCTTCGTGTCCGTACACAGCCGAACAGGCCGCCTGGAGGAAAGACGAAGCGCTCAAGATCAGGGCTTTTTTTTTTTTTTTTGGTAAAGTAGCTCTAAACCGTGCGACATCTCTGTGGACTGTGGTTCTGCGCTCGAGTTACCAGGGTCTGCAGCGAGTCCACCTTGGCGTTCTGGAGGTCCGAGTCGAGCTTCTCGATGAGCAGAGGCAATAGGAACTGAAGACGCAAACACACACGTGCATGAGTACACACTCGGCTGCCTCAAAGCCTCAAAAAGGGACCCGAGCTGCTTGGATGGTGCAGAGGACGATTGTAAGATTTGAACTAATTTCCTTAGTTCATTGAATCTGTAGTTTCTCTTTTTTGATCCATTCCCAAATAAACATTAAAAGACAAATAAAATATTTAATAGCATTCCTATAAAAATAAGCGTTATTAAGTCCGATATAGAGCCACTTTGCTATTTGGCTGAGATGAATCCCGAGGTTGCCAGATCCAGGGAGGAGTCTCATAGAATAGGAGGATCTGGCAACCGTGTCAGGCGACTGAGAAACCTGACTGAAATCCGACTAAGGGGATGCGTTAATGATTATGATTATTTATTATTTGTTCTGTTCTATTCTATTATTACCTCTGCGAATCGGGACGTCCCTGTTAGAACGGCTCGTAGCGCCAGGGTGAGCTCCTCCTGCGTGATGCCGTGAGGATCGTTGGGCGGCTGCAAAACACCACGAAAGACGGCGTTAGGAACTCACGAACACCTGGGAGGGAGGCAGAGTTTAAACTGGACGTACAGGGGTGAAGTCGATGGGGAAGTAACAGGACGTGACCTCGAACAGCTCCTCCGCAAACTGACCTAAGAAAGGAAAAAAAACCAAACAAACAAACAAAAAAAAAATGAGTTGGACTAACGACCCGTGCAAGCCGAAGCGCCTGTTGCAGTCCGCAGATCAGGCCTCACTCAGATCGTAGCCCCTGCTGACGATGGTTCGGGCGATCTGGAAGGCTAGCAGCAGGTTGCGCGGATCTCGCTCGCCGTCTACCGCCTGCACGAACCCGAAGACGAAGTCTGCGCCCAAACCTTTCAGCTCTGCGCCGGGAGAGGAGAGAAAAATCGGTCCCGATTTGCTCCACGACGACAAAAGGTAACGCTATTTTAAGGGCCCGATTACCTTCCTCTCTGGAGTCCATCAGGCTCATGAGGATGCTGTAGACCCTCGAACGTTCTGCCAGCATCAGAGACTGAAGGGCAGACGCGAAAACGAGCACGGTCACGTATCGGGGAGGGCAGGAAGGATTTAACAGCGGCGCTTTTGTAGAACTGAACGTACCTGGACATGAACGTCCTGGAAGAGCGATTTAAGGATAGACACTGCGGCACCAGCAGGAAGCACTCTGCTCTTCACCTGAAAGGCAGATCTTTAAATCCATCTTTTTTTTTAATCCAAAGACTACTACCACTGGTAAGTTACCCAGTGCATCTTTCTCAACACTCGGCTCCAAAAACTTAAACACTTAAACACATCCATTCCCGTTAGCCCGTACCGGCGGTGCGGGTTACTCGGACTCACCAGAGCTTGGAGTCCATGCAGGACGTGCGGCGTGATTGCATAGTGATCTTTCAACCTGTTCTCGTAGAACGCCACCAGCACCTTCACTGCACACACAGGAGTCCGAAAATAAATTCTGTACTGATCCGACGAGGAGTTTAAGTTTATGTTTATATTAAGATGACGATTAACTGCCTTTTTTTAACTGTATTTTTTTCCCACCGCAAGCAGAAAACAGAGAAGCGTTTCGCTCACCTTCGCTCTCTGAAAGCAGGCTGTAGCATTCCTGAAGGACTTGAGAGAGGAGCTGCACCGCCCGTCCTCGAGTCTGAGCCTGAGCGCTGGTTAAGCTTAACCTAAACCCCGAGCGGTCAGTCAGGACTGATCAAGACACACAACGGTTCTACAACAATCTGACATCCGAAACACTAAGCAATGGCTCCGCTTACTGCTGTCACATTCTCATTTCGTCTAGTCACATATGATTTGCGTAGCGCCTCTGTGAATTCAGAAGATCCCTTACCCAAGTGCCTCCACCAGGTCCAGGATGGAGAACTGTCCAGCCTTTACACCTACAACCAAAAAAAAAAGTGAAGTCTGAGTGAATAAACCGAACATCATAGCGATGATGTAAATGAAAGTACGATCACACGAGGTTGTGAGTTCTTAAATCTGGATGCCCAGAGTAACAGGTAAGCACCCTGATGAGTTTTAACACGGAAGATAACACTGATATGGCCACCGTACGTGACAGGCCCTTGACTTCATCGAAATTGTGAAGATTTTTGGAACTTCACGCGCAAGAAAAGGAGCTGAAAGGGACAAGAACGTGTTGTTACCTGACAGGAATGATCTCCTGTCTAATATCGAGGCCGAACGCCATCTCAAACGGCAACTGACTTGATAAGAAGTCTGAGTCGTGATGGGTTTTTTGGGGTTTTTTTTTTTTTCATAGAAACTGCTTCTGCGCTGCACAAAAAAAATGTGGTAAATCCACCAGCGTCGCTTTGTTTATCCCACCCATATTACGGTCCCAGCACCTCCTGCGCCAGGATTGGCCAGCTCGGCATCCTCCTAAAACGATCCGCCAATTAGAAAGCAGGCTTTTCACAGATCATCCAATTACTGTTCAGAAGGCGGGATTTGTCCGAAAACAGGTGAACGTCCAACTTAACCGAGTGCACCGCACGCAGCATCACAGATATTTTGAACTGCTACGGTGTTTAACGACCATCAAACGCCAGTCTCGCTTCATACAAAGAGGAACAGGAGTCCTGTTTACCTGTAACCACATCTGCAGCCGCACTGTCAGCCTGCCCTGCCACGAACTCCTCCACCAAACTCACCGCGCTCCTGCTCTCGGCAGCCATGGCGCACCCCTCAACGGCGAACTGTTACCGTGCGCATGCGTGCACTGTCGGGCGCTGCTCCCACGTGCTCGCCGTACATACAAAGTGCAACCCTGATAAAGTGAACGGTTCATTAATGGTAGCGTGTGCTGCCCTCCGAATTCTACTATTAACAGTAATAGATACGTAAACTCGGCTGCCAAACCAAGCTGCCCCTCTTGGGCTCTTGAGCAAGGCCCCCAAACACCCCAAATGTTCAGACTGTATATTGTGCGATTGAGACTCGCTCTGGGTTTGCTCAATTCTGTAAATGCAACGCGTAACCAACACTGGGTTTGGTACTTTGATAGGTTCTGAAGCCGGTTCTTCGGCCCTCCTGGTCCATGCTGGTTCACCTTGGTTGTTCAGCAAATGCTTTAGGGTTGAACATGCCTCCAAACCAGCATCAAAGTGTGTAAAACACAACATGTGCTGGTCGGCTATACCGGCTTTACTATGTGAAGTTCAGACGGTGCTGAACACTGAATAACATCCCTCGTGACCTTCACCAGGATGAGCAGGGCCGTAACGGGAACCGCTGTTGGTGCTCAGCAACCTAATGTATGACTTTTATGCACGAAATCAAATGCAGAAACAATTGACTTTGAGGGACAGAAGGTTGGGAATCCTCACTAGGGATTGCAATTACTATTGTGAGAGAGTGATTGCATTTACAGTTATTTAGATTTATGCAGATGCCCCCTTACAATCCAAGCCATTGTGTGTCAGGGACCCAACTTTGGCAGAAGTGTGATTTCAACCCTGGACCTTCTGGTCCATAGTCCGGTACGTTGACCACTAGGCCACCACAGTGCGTAATAACGACCGCTGCTTGCTCTGTGATGGGCATCCGTGCCATGCTTACGTCCTGGTTAGGTTCACCGGGGCCCCTGTAGCCTGGACCCTGAGCTGGGCGGATGCTATTGATCTCTGCCGTCCAACCTTCCATCAATGAGGCAATGGTTGTTTAAAGTGTTTTGGACGTCTTGCCATTTAGAAGACCGTAGATGCAGATCCAGAGATACAGCTACGCATAGGGACGTCGTGCTAAACGGCATAAAACCTCCGAGTTCTGATCAGCAATCGGTTTATTTAATCAGTAATCAATCAGTAATCGTAAACCCCTCGACGTGACGTCGAGAGCTGAGCCTGGCGCATGCGCAGTGATGCGAGTAAAGAGCAGCTGGCTAGGAGACAGTATGGAGGAGATGCGGAGCGGAGACTAGGAGAAGGTCTGTCATTTATTCGTTTGCCGGATCGTGTTTGGTCTTTCCTCCGCGTTCGGCGTTAATTCGAGTTGCTTAAGTGTTGTTCATGTTAGTTTGGTGCTTTAGGGGGTGGGGGGAGCAGGCGACTTTAGGAGACAGGGTTCGAGTTTGTTAGTCTCAAATCCCTCAGATCTGTTCTCGAGCTAACTGTGCAAAGCGAGATAAAGAGCCAGGTGATTATTTATAGTTTTTCTTGACGCGAAACTTCTCCGATTTCTATGCTCCGTGATCCGGTTTAACACTTCTGGTTTAATGTGAACAGTCAGGTTTGAGCTCGGTGATCCAAAATGGTTCGTTGTAATGTAGTTATTTATGTGGATAGCTAACTCGTAAGGTAAGAGCTACCTGGCTGGGGATAACGCAGCGGCTCAAACTTTGCGTGCTAAATAATTGTCGCTAACATCAGGTTAATAAATAACGTTCAAACGGCGCGGTGGTTTAAGGGGAAAGTCCGGAAAGCGTTCAGGTGTTCGGTTCGGTGGTTTTGCCCGACTTCGAACACTTTTTGCACCAACGCGTCCTGGCATCAGGAGCAGCGGTCTCAGGTCGTTCCCCAAATTTTATCGAGCGGTGTACTTCCCCCTTCTAGGCCAAGTATGGACGATTGTGTTCGGCACGGTTTATTTGCGTAATTCCAGAGTTATTTCTGTCCTGTTTTGTTTCATGTCATAACACGGCCCCATGTCTCGCTCAGGGCTTGTTTTTGTTTACACAACCCCATTTTTGGCACGAGCCCAGAACGTGCTGATTAACGTTTCTTAATTTGACATGTCATCACACAGGCTGGAGTCGGGTTTATATTGGCTTGATCTCAAGTTTGTGGAATGATCTCGTACCAAAGGAGTTAATGATTCGTTTTTATCACTCCGTTCCTGCACAAAACGTCTCAAATTTTTACAAACAGCTGACGGGGAGCTCAGGGTCCTGAAGGGTATCCTGCTTCCCTCGGTCACAGCCCGTTTGGGGTCCGGACTGGATCTCGGGTCACCGGGGAGGGGGGGCGGGCGAATGGTCCTAGGGTTAGGTTTTTTTTTTGGTGGCTCTTCTCTTCCCGGTGGCCGAGTATTCTCGTTAGTTATTCTATATTATTAGTTGCGTTTCCTTTGTGACTTTTTGAAACAGCTTTATTTTAAAGTCTTATCTGACTCTCGTAGGAGTCGACCATGATTTTATTGCTGCCATTTCACGCTGCAATAATCATAAAAAAAAAAGCTGCTGCGAGGGTTTGGGTGTAACAGCTTCTCGGGACCGTGAGATGGAAGCTAAGCGGCGGTTTGTTCTGTGGCAGCAGGCCGGTGAGAAACCCTTCGTTCAGTTGTAAGCGGTGACCAGAGAGCGATGTGGCCGCTGACGAACTGAGCACCATGGGAGGATGTGTGGGCCGAGAGCGCCAAGAGTCCGGAGCCTCTTCTCGCCGAGGGAGGGCCCAGAGAAAACGCGGAGGTAAGAGGTTTCTACGTGATCTACCATTGATTCATTTAGAGGCTTAACTCGGAAATTTTTAGATTCTGCGCCGGGAACAGACGGGGGCTGGAGATAATCCGGGGAATTCGGCTAAAACGTTCATGAGTGCTGATTCGGTAGGGTTTGGGTTGGTCGGGTCCGGAGCAGGCCCTGTTGTTTTGGGTATCGTATGTCAGTCTGTGTTAATCCGCCCGCCTGTCTGTCTGCCTGCTCGGAGCGTTCCTGGAGCAGAGCTGAGCTCTAAATGACACTAGTTCCTTTTCAGATTTGTTTACTCATGCCTCCCCCCCCTTTTCACCAACAATGGACATACTGTCAATAAAGCCATGTTCGGATTATTTGCATTCCTTTTTATTTGCGTGGTCAACGCGTGATGCATGTATTCCTGGTGGAAATGACAAATCGGTGGCCCAGCCGCTGGTCTGGGACGTAAGCCCTAACGCTCTACCGGGTTTTACTGGCGTGCTGTAACGTTTGTGTCGCCACTTGTTTTTACCGTAAGCCCCGCGTAGCGAATCGGCACGCTTCTGCTTCAAGTCTGCACACGAAAAAGACAGAAACCCGACAGCGGGGAGGAATGCCGTGAAAGAATGCAAATCCTTTAAGTTGGAGGACGGCCGTTCCGTGCCCCTCGCGAGCTCTTCCTCCCTCGGCAGTCCCTCGAAACACCAATGAGTGGCAGTTTTAAAAGGAGGCGACACGCTACTGTTAAACAACAGCCCAGGTTACTGTAAAACCGAGATCTGGGTAACGTCTTGCGTTCGATAAGCAGTCGTCGCATCCGAGACGTATCCGATATCATCGCGTTCTCGTCAAAGCCCTGACGCCGAGTCACTTCTCCTCACTCCTCATCTTGAGGCGTCTGTTCCGGTCAGCGTGGCTGTACCGCTCCGGGCTTTGATGTTGATAGTGGCTGAGAGTCGCTCTAGTTTATGTTGTACATTCCAAGAGGAAACCCAAATGTTTTAATAAGGAAATGCTCATAACGTGGACATGCCTTTGTCCTCGAGAGCTCAAAACCAGACCCCTGCGCCACCCCGGTTTTTTGATTATGCACTCGTTTCGACTTTCTTTTAGAAGTCCCACATTCCAAAGACGTCTGTTAGGTTAATTGGTGGCTCTAAACCGGCCCAGCATGAACACGTTCGGGGAGTAACCTTGCTCCTGATGTGAAAAGAGACATTAAACGGACAAAACCGGACTGTCCCTCTGGAATAATGCTGGCCCGAGAGGTTTAGGGTCGGAGGTGAGGGCGGGTGGTAGGGGTCGGTTGGCACCGAAGGGCCAGGTATTTTCCCGTGTCTGGCGTAGGGGTGATCAGGGACCGTAAGCATTCCTGATTTCCTCATTCCGTGTTACAAATGGATGACAGGTTGCCAGATTTTAGACGTTTAGTTTTGCCTGAAGTTTTGGGATTCAAGCTTTGGAATGAACGGGCTGCTCTGGGTCGTTTGGATAAAGACTGCCGATGTAACACCCAAACAGCAGGGAGCCAACGCCCAGTAACACCCAAGCTAGAACAGCCCCTGGGTTATCTCGGTGCCTGGCGTGCTTTAGACAGAAGATAAGATCGTGGGGTGCGACTGAGCCGCTGAGGCACGACGTGTCTGCGTCGCCTGCTTCCGTCTGCTCTCGTCTGCTCTCGTCTTGTGGTTCAGAGCTGTTTCTGAGGCGCGAACTCATCCGACGGACACCTCTGTACGTGACTCGTTCTCTTTTTCACTTATCGAAAAAGCACAAAGTAAAAAAAAAAAAAAACGATCCATGAGGAGCGCCGTGTTTGGGCTGGGTTGGTTGTTTTTTTTTTTTTTTTTAAACCTCTTTGAGGTTTGCTTCTCCGCTTTTCACCTCCCGCGGTGCACAGAGGCAGCCGAGCAAATCCTGATTACGTGGTTACACCTAAGCCTCCCACACTATAAATAATTAGTTTGGATGAAAGGTGACCTTTTAAAACCCTTTCGAACTGCCAGGTTTCCCTTCTCCCGGCAAACCTTCAGCCCCGTGCCTCCCTCAGCTGGGTCCAGTTCTGTTGCTGGAACTGGATCTGATCTGGGGCTGTACGGGCTTTAAAAGCGTGCGTGTTCTGTGTTTAGTATCAAAGCAACCAGAATCTCTTCTTATTTACCCTTTAAAACATTCGGGCAGACGCTTTGGGTGTGTCCTCAATCCTACACAATAATATAGTGCTTCTTAACCTGTGGACTGTGACTCCAGGAAGCACACACACACACATTTATAGCTAGGTACACAGCCAGGATTGTTGTTCATCAGCAGGAGGAAGATTAGAGAATAAACAGATGATATGAGATCAACGTGCTGACCTTCAGAAATCAGCGTTTGTCAGACTGGCCTGTAAACGCACCGTCTCGGACGTTACGTTTAAAGCACCCCGGGCTGCAAGGAGGCTTGTCAGACGAGGGCGTGGCCAAGGTTTTGCAAGTCTCCCAAATTTATTTGTATGTAAACCTTAAATTCGCACTTAAATTTCTCGCTTTGCAAACAGTGTTTGTTTGTTTGGTTGTTTATTTGGCTTCTCATCAGCATCACTGGCCATCAATGACAATTTCGGAGACGCCGATTCACCGAATGCACGTCTTTTGGAGTGTGGGAGGACACCGGAGTACCCGGAGTAAACCCACGCAGACACGGGGGGAGGACATGCAGACTCCACACAGAAAGGACCCCCAGGCTGTTTTGTAATTGCCATTTAAAAGAAAAAACGGTAAACCACTGGGCGGTGCGGTTACGTACAGAGGAGGGTTTTTCGGGAACCTCGTTACACCAGGCAAGTCTTGGAATCCCGGAGATGTTAAATCAAACTAGGCCGCAGAGTTGACCTCCTGACGCGTCTTCATCCCGGGTTCTTGACCTAATCCGAAATTAAAACTCATTGTTTGGTTTTCCTGACGCGCCGGTGTGTCGTCACTTCCCTGAATTCATGTGCTTTTATTGTGTGGAAGCGGACCGTGTCCCGTTCGTGTTTACGTCTGGCCGGCTGATTTTCGCCGCCGTGTCGACTTACTCAGCCGTCGTGGTGAGATTAACATGTGTTTTTGTACCATTATTCCTCTTACAGCAGACTCTTCCTTGTGGTTAGCCGGCTCGTGGGGCGGCAGTTTTGGAACTTCACTGTTCCTGTGCTTTATTGTGAGCGTGATGGCATCGACAGATGCTCCGTTTACCCTAAATGTGGTCCGATAAACAGCTGGGGGTCGGGGTTTTAGTCATTTAGTAAATGACGTTTTTGGAACAGGGATTTGTCTCAGAAAAAGTTCACTAATTAAAACTGGTGCACAGCATTTCGTTGCGTTTTTTCAGGACTCCTTTTGCGGTATAATAAACGTAATGCGGTTTTAAGCTGTGTTCGATTGTTTCAGTTATTATAGCACCATGAGATCTATAGGCGGTGTTGGGGTAGTTACTTTAAAAATAAATAAATAAAGGAATCCATTACTGATTACTCTTCTATTATTATTGTAATAAATTACTTGTAATCAGTTACATTCTGAAGCAGATACAAATATGCTGGGGTCTGAAAAGTACAAAAAAATGTAAACGTGACCGTGTTTCTTAACAAGGTTTATTTATTATTTGGTCCCGGGGGTTCGGGCCCCTGTGAGGCCGCACACGCGAACCGATTATTCGAGTAACCGAAACGCGTTTCCGTTCTCCCTGAAGCTCGTAACGAACCTCTGAAGAAGGACAAGCCCAGGTGGAAGAGCGACTACCCCATGACCGAGGGTCAGCTGCGCAGCAAGAGGGACGAGTTCTGGGACACGGCTCCTGCTTTCGAGGGCCGCAAGGAGATCTGGGACGCCCTGAAAGCGGCCGCCGTGGCCATGGAATGCAACGACCTCGAGCTGGCGCAGGCTATCCTGGACGGAGCGAGCGTCACCCTGCCTCACGGTGAGAATCTGGGGTATCTGGTTAAGCTTTTTGGGCTGTTTTAGAAGTTCGAAAAGGCTTTGGCTGGACCTTTGTAGAGGGTAACTCTAACTTCCTAACCGTAGTCATGTTGGCGGGGTGTTAAGGACGGTTGCACGTGTTGTTGAGCTGCAGTTCGTTCCTCCACCTCCAGGATCCCTGACCGAGTGCTACGACGAGCTGGGGAACCGCTACCAGCTCCCGGTCTACTGCCTGGCACCACCTGTCAACCTCATCACAGAGCGGAGCGAGGAGGAACCGGTGTCCGAGAGCGCCGAGCACCAGACGGCACCCAAGAAGGAGTTCCAGCTGAAGGTTCGGCTCTCGACGGGCAAGGACGTGCGTCTGAGCGCCAGCATGGCCGACCCGGTGGGCCTGCTGAAGAAGCAGCTGCAGGCTCAGGAGGGCATCGAGGTGGCACGCCAGCGCTGGTTCTTCTCAGGCAAGCTGCTCACGGACAAGACGCGCCTGCAGGACACGAAGATCCAGAAGGACTTTGTGGTGCAGGTGATCGTGAACCAGGCCGACTCTTAAAGGAGCTGCCGAACGAGAGCGGACGTTACGGAGAAAGATTCGCTGCTTTTAAACGTCTCATTTTTGAACAGGTTAGGGTCACGAAACTGAACCGGAAAATCGTCACCCCGTCTCTGGAGAGGACGTGGGTCTCTGAGCGTTCTCTTTCTTCCCGTCGATGTAAGTCTCGCTCGAGCTGCGTTTGCACACTTGAATATGCAAATAGGCGTTTCGTCTCGCACGCTTTTAAAGAAGAGGAAAATACTGTTTGTACGCCGATCCTTTTTTTTTTTTTTTGAGTCTCGATATATTTTCCGTTTCCCTATCGTGGCTGGCCACAGACGAGATTCCTCGCAACGGCACAAAACCGACTATGCAATCTACGTCGACGAGCACGTGGTTCTAACCCTCGCAGGTATAAGTTCAGACCGGTTTTCCCCGTCAGAACGTCGAGTAAGCCGTCATCTCATTTGCATTATCGGTTTATATGAGCCGCTTCCTCATCAACTCCACAAAAAAGCATTTGCTGTTCCTCTGACGTTCTCTCCTTTTTTTTTTTTTTTTTACTCCATTTCCATTACTAGTTTTGTCAGGTGAGCCACTACAGACCAGTTTGAAACTTGACACGCCGCTTTTTCCAGCCCGGTTCCCCAGTTTGAATATGTAACCGCACAGCGTTTGGCGAGGAAAAAAAAAAAAAGAAAAGACGAACGACCTGTCCGGATCGGAGCACCCAAAGGCCTGTTCACACACAGTACGATTTATTTAACTCCCTGCTTTTGCTCTCTTTCATTTCCCTTCTCTTAACGTGCCTCTGTGATTTCACCACGAGCTGAGACAAGTTTTACTTTTGAATTTTTTATTTTAATGAGCTTAAACTTGATGAACAGTAAAACAGTTCCATCTAAACACTGTGATCTTTATCGCCATCGTCCTCCAACCTTTCAGCTCGATTCCACCACAGATTTTCTTTAATATCCATGTTGTTATAATCAGCCTGTCGCTCTCTCTTCTCCTATAAGCTCATGTGGGCTGTTCTGCCCGGCAACCGAGCTCTGATTGGTCAGCCTGATTTGAATGCCAAAAAAAAAAACGGACTGTAAAAACCGGGCTGTGTGTTAAAAGGCCTGCAGAGACCCGAGCGCTGGTCGACGTTCATGCTGTTAAATCCCCGACAAAAGCCGATGACCAGAAGGCGTTGATATCTAAATGACCGGTCATGTTAAAACCAAAACAAATAATTACGTTTATCATTGACGTGAGGCAGAAAGGCTACTGGGTGCGGTGTGATTGCGTTTGGAGTCACGAGAAGGGGTGGAAAGTGAAGAAATGATCGTTTCGGTTTGGTTCTGAGGGATGGTAAGGCTAAGCTTCGGACCCCAATGTAGAAATGAGAAACTTTTTATTATTATTATTTTTTTAAATCCTGATTACAGGGGGTGTTTAGGGTTCAAATGTTGGAGTAATAAGGGAGAACCTCGCCGGGTACTTACCTACCGGGTACCTAACGTGCATTCCGCACCCCGTATGCTGTGCAGCACTAACCGTGAAAATACTCCGGACGCATTTCTGATCATAGCGAATTGTTTTCCGGCCGACACGCACTCGCTGCTAAACCGCTCAGGCTGTGGAGCAGGCAGAAGGTGAAAGCCTCCTGTCGTGACTTTATTACGTCTTTTTCTTTTTGGTCTTTAGATTTATAGGAATCGTCATTTCAGAACCGTATGCTGTAACCCGTCCATGTGTAACTTTTACTCGTGACTTTTTTTTTCTTTCCCCCCTGTGTTAACGGTATCTGTAACGTCGTGGCAGGGATGCGTTTCATCGGTCGTACGTTTAGCGTCGCTGACCCAAAATCACGCCGAGATCAAGCCATGACTTCGTCTGAATACAAACAAGCCCGTCTGTCTCTCTATCCATCCACCCCACCCCCACCCCATTCCCCTCCGTCTGTCTGTGTGTCTCTCTCTCTCTCTCTCTCTCTCTCTCCCTGCCTTTCTCACTATCTTTCTCTCTCTCTCTCTCTCTCTCTCTCTCTCTCTCTCTCTCTGTCTCTGTCTCTCTCTCTCTCTCCTTCTCTCTC